>APFE031462896.1:0-10620 GCA_000404065.3 Pinus taeda
TCAATAAAAGAAAGCACTCGAATATGCTTATGCAACTTAAAAACACACACAATATACAAATTAAAATCTACATTATACATAGACATTCAAATTTATAATTCAATACAACAAACACATGATCACAATTTCAAATTGCATACAAATATTCATAAATAAACATTCATAGAACCATTCACATATATATGAGATTTCAAACCAGAAAACACACAATTCAAATAATGACACACTTACACAATTTGAAATGAACATGGTACAATTTCAATTAAAATATCAACATAAATACATTTTCAAAATCACTAACATCTATTATAGCATTTTCAAAAATAAAATATATAAAACAAATTATATATATATATATATAATATAATATATATATAATATAATATTTTATAAAATATAAAATAACACAATATAAAAAGGCTTTTAAAAATCAAAAAATAAAATCAAAACAAGAAAAAAAAACAATATGAATGGTCTGTTAATTAGCGTGATATTTAGTGTTTGTCAATGTATGGTGAAAAATTGTATAATTTGTATTTTTTAAAAGATTTTAGATTTTTTTAATGTAAGTATGCTTTGAGTTAAAGGAAAATGAGATAAATGTTATAATATGAATGGATGATTATTGAAGTGTAAATTACATGTTTCAAATGTAAATGTTGTAAATTAAATGTATTTTTAGAAAAATGTGTTGTAACGGGAGAATGAGGCCTCATCCTCCTTGAGCACTTGGAAGGATTTTAACCTCTTCCATCAAAAATAACTTTATTAACAATTCTGTGCATAATTCTCTTATAGTATGTGAGAAAAGAAAAGGATAATATATGACTACATCAATATTTACTTTGGGCAAAACCATTTCAAAAAAACAATAATATATAACTACATCAATATTGACTTTGGGCAAAACCATTTCAACAAAACTAGGAGGTGAAGTCTTTCCTGTAAATAAATCTGCATGCAATACTCACATAAATATTAGAGAAAAATGTATATTTTTAAGAAAATATAACCAAAAATATCAATTTATTTTCTATATAAAAGTAATAATACTTCTATCACATATTTAAATAAAAAAAACAAATAGTAATTTACTTTCCTTCACATAAGAAGAGGGGGGGACGCAATTTTTTTCCCTCCCCCATGATGAATCCCATTGAAAAATTAGGGGGTTTCACCACCTCCATATCTTTTCTATCATCTTCTCTAGCACAAGGATGCTAGTAATCCTAATGTCAAGGCATCAAAGGAAATTGGTGGGAAATTTGGTGCATTTAAGTAAGTGGATAAGAGGGCAAGTGGATGAAGACACATGCAAGATATTCATAAAATTGTGAGTAGGTCTAGAATGAAGTCTTTCAATGGGATTTTGATTGCAATGTGGAGTAGGATAAGGATATTAGGATATGGGTCGAATATTAATATTGAAAGGATGAGATGGAATTTTACTAGTGCAGGATGTTACCGAAATTTATGTAAGTTGCATGACATCAAGGGATTGAGGAATGATCCTACAAGAGTGCAGATTATTAATGATGCAATCATGGTTCTGGGTAGTATTTTGGAGACATAATTCAGTATATCGACTAAAAAACTTGAGCTTAAGATTTCTCATGGTTTTTTGATTACATCGTGGAGAAGGACAAAGAAAATATGATTTGGACGGTCTATGAAATCTAAAGGGAAGTGCTGGAATTATAATATATAATGACGGGAAAGGAATATCTATAGACTATGTGGCATCAAGAGATCATGGAGTGATATTATGAGAGGATGGTTTGGTGAGGCTACAATTAAGATGCTGCATGGTTCTGACATGGCATGTTGCCTTCTTACCATTTCACTATTGAGCTCAGTGGTCCACTTCTACTTTGTAAATTGTTATAGTCCATTCACTATATACTTCCATCTCAATTAGGTAGAGGACAAATAGGGGAGTACTTGGTCGAAAAAAAATGGTATTCCTAAATAGAGAGGTAGGGATCTTAGATTGTTGTGCATTTTGCTGGCATGAGCAAAATGGATGAAGTAACCCTCATGCATAAGACCTCTATTTCCCCAGTGATTACTTCATCATCCAATAGATCTATGGCCTAAGGAATTCAATAATTTGTTATAGGCATAAAATGGAAATCCAAGATGAGTATGCTTAAAAACAAGATCTCAAAATTGAAGACAAGGGGGGGACCTCTACCAAGGTATGCTTAACTAAGCCTGTGACTTGATTGATCAAAATATATAAATATAAAATGAGATGAGAAATGTGCAAAAGGATTTCTATTAAGATCAGCAATGCATCCAAGGGAAAAATTAAAGGTTGATTACCTCACCAGAAAGGCTCAATAGTTTATGGGCTAATTGAACTTGCCAACAAGATACCAAATTTTCACAAAGACCCTTTAACCAAAATTAGCTTGAGCATGTTAGGATTTGGATTTATGTTAGCCTTAGTTGAAAGTATAAATATTTTCATGGAGTTGAAAGGAAGATATCTAAATCTTGGAAACTGATGCCAACTAGAAATGACTTACCCACAATATGCTTACACCTGCATAATGTATTATGTCCCAGGAATTTTAATTTCACTGCCTAGTCAAACCTTCATAAATAAAGGTTTAAGGCTTCTTAATTAAACATCATGTGAAAAGGTTTCATGTGATTAGCCCAAAGTCTAAACTTTAGTCAACCCTTATAGTATAATCTTATTCAACCCTCATAAAATATGGTTAATTCTATACGCTGCGCACATTAAACAAACCCCATTTCATGGATTCTGACTTTGGTTAAGCTTCACCTAACCCATAAAATCTTAATACACATTATTTCTATTATTCCTTGTATAATAGAAATACTTCATAAACACACGTAAGCCTTACCTTTCCACAAATCCATGACCTTGTCACATTTACCGATGTTCACCTTATTGCGTTCAACATCCACCGTTGATTTCACTCCACGAGATCAAAAATTATCGCATGATCTCCATTTTTCCTCCGAAACTCAAAAAAATTTAAATTGCGTCTATAAAAACATCAGGTCTACTCAGAATATTAACCTATAGGCACTTTTCCAAGTGATTTCCATCTGATCTATCAACCCATGGATGGCCCCGATCACTGGAACTCAGCAAAGATTTAACCCCTCTATATAAACTCTCATCTGGTTTGATTTCGAAATTAAGCCCCATGCTTGTTTGTACATGATATGTGTCTGGTCACCCTTTCAACAGACGGTCTGATCCCATTCGGAGTTCAACTGGATTAGTTTATCATTCATAACTTCATCGGGTCCATTTTCCAATTACTACTTATGTTTTTGAGGTCATGCGAAAACCACTTCCACCTACAAAAACCTCTAATCTTCATCATCCATTGCACTCTCCCTTGTCCGTTGATCTTATAGATTGAATGATTCTTGTGGATCGTCACTTCATTTCTTCATCCTTCCCTTTACTTCACTTTTATGTCATTTCTCAGTGTTCTTCTGTGGCTTCAATTTTCTCCAGGGTTTCTAGTCTTTGGTTGTTTTGCAACACAACTCCCTCTTGGACTTAACTCTGCGTACTCTTAATCATTGTCACTCCTAAAATTCCTTTTGTTCATTTAATCGGATTCAATGAGCAAACCACGATCCTTCATACTCCACCTCTTCTCCGTGCTCTAGTCGAACTTCACCTACATACGTGTACTATGCATAGTTACACTAATTCATAGAAAATTCATAACTTCATTAATCATTACACACCAAACAATTCAGGAATCAAACTCTCTGTATTGATAAATAATTATTTACATAAGAGTCTCTCTCTATCTGGTCTGAGTTTCTAATTGGTGGCCTCTATTTTCCTACCTTCCCATAGGCTTACAATCAAACCTATCTAACTCTCAAACAAATTCCTAGTCAGCTAACCTCTAACAAGCTAACCCCTAACTATGCCTTTTAGGCTTACATTTATACAAAAGGATTCTAAAACCAATTCCTCGTTTCGATCTATAACCTTCTCAACAAAATCGTGAAATCTCTTCCTTATCTCTAAGGATCCTCTCTAGTTCCTCAAATCATGAAACCAATTCCTAATCTATGATTTACAACTGATTCCAAAATCTTTCAGCTATCCTAAATCTCTCATGTTCTCCAACATTCGAGAACATTTACAAATATGCATCACAATACTTAATTAATTCCTATTCTCATTACAATCACTTAAAAGCCTAAATAATTTCATTAATTTAACACTTAGGAAACCAATTTCCTTAAAACACAAGACCCCCTATGTCTACTAAAATATAATGATTTTTCTGAGATTAATGCTCCTGCATCAGAAATCAAGAGGGGATAATACTATATTCCTATTGAATGGTTAGAGTGATCAAGCTACGAGGCATACAAAATTCTCATTCAACATAACCTTCAGAAAAGTGATAAGGCTGAGAAGATGACATAAAAAATTCTAAGTAGACTCTAACACTCACCTTGAATTAATAACAATAGGGTATCTCATCTTGAAGAAATTTTAAAAGGAGCAAAATTCATGCAAAAATAACTTACCAAAGCTTATCATGCCTAACTATTTATGATGGTTTCCCCTCTATAAAGAAAGATTATTGAAACAAGTTCCTTTGACTAACAATTAGTAGTGCATAAAAATAATAGGATCCATTTATGTTGTCGGCGATAGGGTCCATAATAGTTTGAATCATGGCATGAACTGAAAGCATGTTATCATCTGTAAAATGATGATTTTTAACAAGAGTTTTTATGGAGGACGTTAAACCTTTCACGTCAGTTCAGACACCCTTGGAAAAAAAAAGAACATGGGTGCCTAATAAGTGTTGAGATGCATTTGAGCCTCTATCTTCACTGACAAAAGTCCAAATTTCGTTAGCCACAAATCCTAAGACCTATAGGAAGGATCGAGGTTTGAATAAGTCAAAAAACCTCACAAAAAGGTCTATTTCCTCTTGAATCCCTTGGTCAGACTCAAATCATCCTAATAATCATCATACTTTTCCCACAATTCTGAGATCAATGGATCTAAACATTGTTACTTTCTAATGAAGTGTCAATATGGCCCTCTTTTAGAACTACAACACCTCAATTTTTGTGCAAAGGCTAAAGCAATGAATTTATTACAAAGATTCAGATCTTTCTTCCTTGCTGCAACATACAAGAATCATCATAACCTACAAATCTACATCCATCCTTTCCCTAAAAGGAAAAAATAAAATTCCATAATGCATCATTATGCCTACCAATCTTATGATGGCCTGCAAATCAGCTACTCAAATTCTAAAGCAAACTGTGCCATCATAATCCTTGTGAAAATTTACTTCATATGGGTATACAATTGACCCCGCTATGACCTCCATCCTTACGCTAAAGGAAAAACAAGTAAAAGTTCATAATGTATCATGATACCCCTCAACCCAATGATGGATTGAGAATCCATTACTCAAATGAAAAAAAAAATATATTTTTTTGATCCTTGTGGAAAATCGGTTCAGATGAGTATAAACTTGACCCCATTCTCACACTGTAAAATCCAAGCCTCAAGGGAATCTTACAAATTCCTCAAATATTCCTCCTACGTCAAGGTTCCACACTCAAGGCTCTAAAGATCAAGGTTACACATGTTCACAGTTTCATTGGTTGTTGTTCCTGTTCACAGTTCCATACTACACACAGCCCCATTGTCGGACCACAACTACTTGTTGGATTGAAAATAAGTTTTTATTATATCCATTGGTGGTCGGTGTAATCTTATATGTTGGTGAAATTTGTATAAGTGTCGTTGACAGAAAGGGGGTCCAGTGTTCAATACTCTCCCGTGCTAACTTTGTTACCAAACGCCAACTTTAACTACCACTCGATCGACAGTTTGTTTTGGATGTTGTAATTTTTTGTTGGCGATGGTTTTGTTCAGTGCGCTAGTTGTTTGGGATAGCTAGTTTGGCCGGTGCAGGTTCAACCTTCACCAACCCTATTATATATATATATAGCAACCATTGGAAATTGTAATATGTGTCCATACCTATCAGATTTCAAAACCTCCCCCTGCATGATTGTACAATCATCTTTCTCATTGTACATTTCCATGTCAACAATTGAAATCATCAAATTACTATCATCTGAACATTGGTTCGGTGGTTTGTTAACCATCATTTTCGGTGTCAGAAGCCAATGTGGATTCAACTCCCACTAACCCAGTTTTGACTACACAAAAAATTACATATTTGGCCTGACACTAAAGAAATTCATCGGCAAATGTAAGTTATCCATTGTCCTAGCATTATGACCACCTCTTGTTGTATAACAGATATGTTCTTAACTGTTTTAGTTTCCTATGTATTTTCGGGTCATTGTTGTTAGGCTAAATGGCATGGGTTCAACCCTCGCCAGCGTGATGTGGTGTTATGTTCACCAGTCGGTTGAAACCATGATTGTAACTGTCAGGCAGGTTAGCTAAAAACAATTGAGCTGCTCAGTCATGACCTAATTGATCATTGAATGGGCGCCACGTGGCATGGCTTGACTGGATCACGTGGTCCCCTTCCATTGGTCCAAAAATCATAGTCACCTAAACATGTCACCTATTTCCTGTATACCATGTCAGATTTCTATCACCTTTCCATGTTAGCACCCGACTATTTTCCCATCACTGTACGGTCTGCCACATCAACACTGAATTGGCCCGCCACATCAACACACTATCTACCATAACATCCTACTGACTTCATCTCTTATCACGTTTCCTTGTCATGTCGCCTATACAGACTGACATGTCAATTGTATAGACTACCACGCGACAGTCAAACTTTTACTTTTACTTCTTTCTTTTTGTCCCTAAAAGTTTATCGGGACATAACTTTTGCATAAAAGTTTGGGTTGAGGTCTCGTTCACACCAATGGAATTAGGATAACATGCTCTTCAATATGATTATTTTTTTTCAAAAAAAGCATAGACTTTAATTTTTAAGCCATTAGGGATCCAACTGGATCATTGTTA
Source organism: Pinus taeda (assembly GCA_000404065.3). NCBI lineage: Eukaryota > Viridiplantae > Streptophyta > Pinopsida > Pinales > Pinaceae > Pinus > Pinus taeda. Next base: position 7,007 of record APFE031462896.1, read on the forward strand.
GCTCCAACTAGTCATCAGATTAATTCATTTACATGAGGTTTCAAGCACCTCATCACCCATGCATTCCATCAAATTTCCTCAACATTCGTGTGTTATGAAATACTATATCGACATCTATATAAACTACCTTTATAAAATGTTATACGTCATACGTTTAATGGCATCATGTAACTTAAATTAATGTAACCTAAAATTCATTACACATTTCAATCATAGGTACTTACCTCAATCTATGACAAGGAAATTGGGTGTTGGATTGCAACCCTCCACCCAACAACAAATTGGCCTGCATTGTGGCTTTCCTATAGCCAATCACCATTGAGCCATATTTTTGAGCTTGAGGAGGTCTTCTCTAAGGATTAAATGAATTATGCTAAGTTAGATGGGCTACCTTAGCCTTCACTTGTGTGTTCTTCCATAAAGACGATGGATGGTCTAGTCTCATGTAGTTTACAATTTTCAAAACGTACATTGCATAGTCTCATTTGATCTACAGTCCATGTGCCTGCTCCATTCACCGTTGAACCTTACACACCTCGAATTATCCTATCTCCTTTCTCTACACTCAGGCTTTATTTTTCTTATCAAAAAGAATCTTCTCCCCTGCATATCTCCTTCTCACTCCCCTCTTTTTATTTTCTCCAATTTAGCTTGTTTGTAACTATAATGGCCAGAACACGCTAGCCTAATAGATCTGTGCCATGGACCTACCTATATTCATTTATTTTTTTGTGTTCTAGTGGTTTGTTACATTGGGTGGCTAGCTCATCCTAGCATTTTTCCATCCACCAATGTATTCCTCTTTGCATGGACATACCACTATTTTATTTTTCTTTTTATTTATTATGATGTTGCAAAGTAGTGTGCTCTTGTCCTACATCCTTTCTAGTAATTAAATACATTAATTCCTTGTTTTCACAGCTTTCAACTTACATGTTTGTGACAACCATAAGAATCCCAAGCAGTTTACCTTCCTTTTCTATGGAATATGTGTCTCATGATCTCAGCTATTTTCTTTCAATCATTAATTACAATATTTAAATTACATGGAGAAGTGGTTGGGAGTTGTGATAGAAACAATATGTAAGAGACCCAGGAAGGAGATGAATATCAATGATAGGCATTGTTGTAAATTATGTTATCATCTATTTTTTTTTGTCTTACTAGTATTTTACAGACTTTACAGAAGTGTAAGAATAGTAAAAAGTAGTAGAAAAAGTATGGACTGGAGGAAGTAATATCATATGGACCAATTTTGTAAGACTTTTATTTTGAGCTACATCTCCTTCACATGTACTATCTTGTTAGTCTTTAAATCAACATTAAGAAAAAACAATCATGTGAAGAAAATAATAATTGACAAGTGACCACAACTAAAAGCATTAAATGTATAAACTTTAGTAGGTGGCCCAAAAATTTGGAGTTTATCCAACCAATAAAGAGAATTAAGACTACGATTTGTTATGATGGGGCCTAGGGTAGAAAGTAATATGTCTTGTTGTGTTTAGCGACTTCGGGTAATTTTCCAAACTGTAAACTTGCGAAGTTTTAAAACCTTTCAATTGTAACCTCAAAATTCATACGTTTGACCAACATTCATTTGAGAGATCAAATGTCAAAGAAGAAATATAACATATATATTCACATTCCTTAGAGCTCAAGCTAATGGGTTGGTAATGAAGCCAAAAGAGAAATAAAATAAACCAAACTTGTGAATGGATAATGCAAACATAAAAGAAACAGTGCACATGAATCAAATGTTTAACAGTTGAATTTCTAAGCCGTTGTATTTTGACATAATAATAATACAATAAAAAACCAAGAACAAATTAAGAAGAAGAAGACATGTAAAGGAAAGAAAAATACACGTGATTCATTATAAAAGACAAATCAAGGTATCATAAAATTTTAGACTTCCAAGAATTATCTATAAGGTAATACAAGTTTCAATAAATTCTCATAATTTCACGAGATAACACAAGTTATTTTTATTTTTTAAATTAGTGATATATACAAAAAAAATTACAACAATGGTTTATGATTAAAAAAAATTACTTTCAGTCGATAGGATTTATTGGCATATACCATGCAATGGGATTTTGAAAGTTCGATGATGACCTAATTACTAGCACAACTATATAATTAAATGGTATGTAAATGTAAGGAAAGTTTTATGTTTTATAATTGTTATCCCATTGCAAATACGGACATCACCCACCCATCCATGCTAGGGACATCCACCAAGAGCCCACGCTTTTCCCAAACCATCGAAATCCTACATGCTCCACCAACCTTAGCCTAATTATTCGCAACAAAAAGAAAGGGTCTACCCCCAGATTTCACTAGCCTAATTTTAGAGCTCTCGTTTCCACCCATAAAAATTGAAACAATTCTCTCGAAAACAGAACTTCCAAATTGAAATTACTCTATTAGAGGCGATGAATTTACACGGTAAAAAGGGAATTTTGAGTTTTACCAATCAAGGAATTAGATCCACATATGAGGGAGGATAAGCTCTAGGGATAAGTGATCACTATTACAAAATGAGAGATTAGTGACTATGCGACTAAAAAAGCTAGTCACCACAATTATTTCAAGTGAATTACCACTGAATTTGAGCAACATTAACTGAACCAACTAAAAACAACTAATTTAGTTTAGGGATAAAATATACGACTAGATAATAAGTGACCAACTATTGCTATATTAGCAAATGTTGATCGTCATTGGGATAAGAAACCTTAGGATAGGACATTTAAAGTTTTATTCTAAAGCAATTGACTCTCCCCCTTGTTCTTTTTCTATGTGGTGGTATGCAAAATATTCTTAGTAACCTGAACTTGAGTGTTAGAAATAATTGATGATAACAACGAAATTATTTTAGATGAGGATGGAATTCCTCCATATTTAGAGTTTGATCTTTATTGAGAAGTAAGGACAACTCCTATAAGTAAGGGAAATACTATCACCTTAAGAGAAGCATAATCATCTTATTAATGCATATGATATCGAATTTGGTTCATATTCTGTCCATTTTCATTTTCTACTTATTTTAAGAGGTCAATAGTTTTCACTGCCACTATTCAATTTGGTTTATTGATCGTTTTCCTTTTCCATTCAAAATATTTTCTCACATGAATCACTTATTATGGTTCGCTTGTATCTCCACCTATATTCTAATTATGCGGAGTTGTCTAATTGTTGTAATCATTTGGATGCTTTTTGTCCTTTTGTGTCTTCCATAAATTTTTTCTATCTATTATTAGAGTAGGATTGTTGTCCAGTTTACTTAACTAGGAAATAAATTTCATAACTTCTTCTAGAAATGTAATTAAATATTGTCTATGAAACCTAATGTAGTTGGATTTTAGATTTAGTCACATCGGAGGCACTTGGGTGGTGGAAATTCTTTTAACCAATTTATGTCAACTACAAGTCTATATATTTTTATTAAAAATTTAAAGTAAAAAACCATAAAACAAAAAAATGTTGTAAAATGAATTATAATTATTATAAAAAAATAAGAATATAAATTCCTCTTCGGGCCCTTGGGTGGGATCAATCTAATTCTCAGAATTGGATTAACCCTGCCAACGGGCCCAGAGCGCTCGACT
>APFE031462902.1:0-14267 GCA_000404065.3 Pinus taeda
TCCTTCACTACCTCCTCCACCACATCTTCCTCCAACTCCAACCCCACCTGCTCCACCACCTTCGTCTCCTCCTCATCCTCCACCTCATCCTCCCCATCCTCCTCCTCGACCACTAGCACCACCACCTCCTCCTCCTCCTCCTCGACCACCTCCTCAAACTCAAACTCCAATCCACCTCATCCTCCACCATCTCCTCCACCTCCACCACCAACTCCTCCACCACCTCCTCCTCCTCCTCCATATCTGTCTCCACCACCTCTCCTCCTGTATCACCACCTCCTTCTATTCCTCCACCTCCACCTCGTCTTCCTCCACATCCTCCTGTTGTTCCTCCAACTCCACCTCTACCTCCTCCACCTCTACCTCCACCTCCACCTCCTCCGCCACCTCCACTTCTACCTCCACCTCCACCTCCACCTCCGCCTCCTCCTCCACCGGTACCCCCTCCTCCTCCACCTGGACCACCACCGCCACCTCCACCCGCTCATCCACTAGCTCCACCAAAACCTCCTCGACCTCCACCTTGGCCTCCTCCTCCTCCTCCTCCATCACTTCGACATTTGCCTCCTCCTCCTCCTCCTCCTCTACCTCCACCACCTCAGCTGCTCCCTCCTCCACCTCCAACTCCTCCTCCTCCTCCACCTTTACCATCTCCTCCACCACGTCAACCTCCATCACCTCCTTCACCAACACCATCACGTCCTCCTCTGCCTCCGCCTCCACCACCTCCTCCTCCAAAACCACCACCTCCACCTCCTCCTCAAACTCCTTAGCCTCCTCCTCCTCCTCCTCCACCATGTCCACATCCAGCGCCTCCTCAACCACATTTTCCTCCTCCTCCATCCCCTCCACCTCCTCCTCCTCCACCACCTCCACCTCCAACTTCGTCGCCTCCTCAGAAAACCTAAAAGAAAAACAAAATTTCATATCATTTCATTCTCTTTATTTATAATACATATTGACTCATTCTTTACAGCAATAGCTCATCTATAAATATATACATGACAATATAACAAATAATATATATGAACATTTGCAATATAAATAAATAATTATGAGAATAACAATCTCATTTTAAAAAAATGTAAAATTTAAATAAATTCTATCAAAAGTTGTTGAGAAAAATCACACCCAACTCAGTGTTTATTCGTAATCTATAAAACCACAAGGGAATACATTGGAGAAAATGAAATTCTATGGGAGATTGAAAAATAGTTCCATGATCAAAACACGTGTGAAATCATTGCCATAAAAACCTATTTTTATGATGTCCAAGGAAATTAGTTTAAATAACAACCTTTTTTGAGAAATTAAGGAAAATCACTTACAAAAATTATCGACTGTAAACATAAAGGTTAATTGAGCGTTTGGTCATTGTATAGGGATGGGAACTCTTGTTTCTATGAATTTTATTTTTCTTTTATGCGGAGATAATGGTATAACATATAAACATTTTAGCTTAATATTTGGGATAATCATCCTTAATCACTCTTTCAATAAAAAAACCAACCACCAAAGTTTTGGACCCTCGAATTTCAACTCTCAGAAAAAAACTCCCCTAAAATTTTATCTGCATTAATGAAGACTATAAATGAATTCCAAAGAGTAATTTACAACAAAAAGGTTTTGTAGAAAAATGTAGACTTGAAGACATGGCTGCCACAAATTAAAAATTAAACTTTATTTTTAATTAAAGAGTATTTTTCCCCAACCATTAGATACAAAACTATAATAACGGAAGTGTAATTTTTAAATTATAACACCAAATTTTGGGGATTTTCCAAACAAAAAATTATTACAGTTCCCAAAAATTAAGAAAAAAATTCAAGAGGGAAAGGAGAGCATGCTTGAGGTATTGGGATGTAAAGCAAATACAGAATCCTCATCTATTAGATATTGAAATCATTATTCGTATGAAAAGTTAGAAAATGGAAAGGAGACTAGGGCTTTTATTTACCCTCTCTTTATTAATGACAATATTTAATTATGAGAAAATAATACAATGTAAATCTTTTTTTCTATTTCTAAGAACAATTCATACAATTTATTTACTTGTTACTGCCTATAATGAAGTGATTCCATCAAAATTTGACCATACTATAATATTTGTCTATTTATATTCTAGCAGTACACATTAGATATTCATGTCAACTATATATATTTTGTCTCTGCATAATGATTGTATATAATTTACTATTACTATCATTTTATTTGAGGAAGAGAATACACAAATTAGGCAAGAGGTGTGATAAACCCTTGCCATGGGAGTTTGCAAAGGTTTTGCAAGGCTACTTTCTCCATGGCCAATAGGAATCGTTTCTCTTCTATTCCTATGTTCCTTATCTTCATGTGATTTCTTATTTTCCTTTCTACTAGTAACCAAAGGTCATTGTCTAGTATATATCATTTTTTGGGAATATTTTACTAAAATATAAAATGTTGTAAAATATTTGTGGTTCTTTCAATGAATTGTAAAATATTGTAAAACATTAGTGAATTATTGAGTTAATTATAAAATATTGTAAATTATTGGTGAATCCGTCATTTAATATTTACATCAATTTTTTTATTCCTTCTTATGCATTGATTCTCTAATAGAAAAATAGTTATCCAATTACTTCGCTTCAAATAAACCAACATCTTTAGGATTTGGTGGTGCATCACTATCTATAAGTTTTTCAATTCCTTGTTGTGTAACTATTGTAGTAACTACTATGATTTCTTCTTCAATCAAAACTCTAATAATTGTTGATCAATGCATAATTTTTTGAAATTACACAAAATTCTCAATGAGATTCAATGAAAGACAAAATAATTAATGAAAGTTAGTTTCCTGTATGATAAAAAATCAATTATCACAAACTCATATAAAGCCACAATTTTCAAGTTGAAAAATACAACCGACAAAGAAAAATGTTCATTACTTAGTATAACATGTTAAAAAATAAGTATCATAAAAGGATTTCAACTTCAAAAATGATAATACACTAAACTGTCTAGCATCCTCCACTAATTACATGTATTGTTCCTTTAGCCTTTCCCTCAAAAGCATAATTTCATTAAAGGAATATTGTTCCCATGACAATAGATCCCCTACAATAAACACATAGGAAGCTAGAGCATAGGTCACTTTTCCATACAAATAGCCAAGTAGAACATATTTCCCTTTACTAAGAAATATTTTGAAACAAAATACAAGATAAACAATGGATTCTCTAAAAAGCGAAGAATCTTAGGTCATACAAGAAAGTGAACTGCAAATTAACTTTTTTCCTTAAACAATTAGATACATAAAAAATTAATAAAAATTACGCAAAATATGTGGAATACTCGAATAGTAAACAAAGCCATATAAGATTCCTAATATCCTACGTTTCTCAAGTAAACATAAAAGAGAGCATAAGGCTTCTTATTCAAGAAACAACATTAACTTTAACCAAACACTTTTTAAATAAATGATAATTAGATGAATCCAGACATTCCCAAACAAATGGTTCATTGAAAAATATAATGAGAACTATAAGTTTTTATAGGACTAACAAAAGTTAAAAAAAATAAAAACAAAATTTTAATCTTGAAAAATGCTTCAAATTCTTGGCCAAGATACCAGATCTAAACGTTAAAGAAATTTCATGTACTCGAATGACTATATTTTTGCATAGAGGAAATCTTCCTAAATGTATTAATTATCATTTAATGGTATGATATTATGTATGTAAAGAGATATGTTTTGGATTCATGAGATTGTAGCCTTCATTTCCAACAATGGAGAAGAGAATGACAATTTAATATTTGAAATTAAGACATGAATTTTAAATTAACTTTCATACCTCCACCTCCTCCTCCTCCTGCTAATATTAATCCACCTCCTCCTCTCCTTTACCTCAACCTCCTAAACTACCTCCATCTCAACCACATTCTCCTCCTCCACCACCTCCATCACCACCACCTTCTCCTCCTTCTCCTCCTCCACCACCTACACATCCCCCAGCGAATCCTGCACCACCACCTCAACCTTCTCCACTGCCACCTCCTCTTCTACAACCTACACATCCCCCACCACATCCTCCAACACCACCTCCACCTCCACCACCTCCACTTCGTCCTCCTCCACCACCTCCACCTCCACCTCCTCAATAAACTCCTCTTTCTCCTCCCCCACCTCCACCTCCTCCTCCACTACCTCCTCTTCCCCCACCTCCACCTCCTCCAACTCCCTTTACTACACAAACACCTCAACGTCCTCCACCACCTCTACCTCCTCTTCTGCATCTGCCTCCTCCTCCACCCCCACCTCCAAGACAACCTCCTCCTCCTCCTCTGCCTCCTCCACCTCCACCTAAACCACCATTTTCTCTACCTCCAACACCTCCTATACCACCACCTCAACCTCCACCTTCACACTACATACTACACCACCACCACCTCCACCTCCTCCTCATCCTCTACCTCCACCACCTTCACCACCTCCTCTACCTCCACCTCCACCTCCACCTTCACACTACAGACTCCACCACCACCACCTCCACCTCCTCCTCCACCTCCCCGTCATCCTCACCTAAACCACCACCTCCTCTACCTACACCTCCACCTCCACCTTAACACTGCTCACTCCACCACCACCACCTCCACATCCTCCTCCTCCTCCACCACAACCTCCACCTACACCTCCTCCTCCACCACCACCACAACGTAGACCTACACCTCCTCCTCCAAGATATCAGATCTAAACATTAAAGAAATTTCATGTACTTGAATGACTATATTTTTGCATAGAGGAAATCTTCCTAAATGTATTATTTATCATTTAATGGTACGATATTATCTATGTCAAGAGATATGTTTTGGATTCATGAGACTGTAGCTTTCATTTCCAACAATGGAGAAGAGAGTGGCAATTTAATATTTGAATTTAGAACATGAATTTTAAATTAACTTGCATACCTCCACCTCCTCCTCGCCCTCCTCCACATTCACCTTCTCCTCCTCCTTCTCATCCTAATCCACCTCCTCCTCTCCTTTACCTCAACCTCCTCAACCATCTCCATCTCCACCACATTCTCCTCCTCCACCACCTCCATCACGACCACCTTCTCCCCCACCACCTACACATCCCCCACCACCTCCTCCTCCAAAACCTACACATCCGCCATCACCTCCTCTACCACCTCCACCACCTCCACCTCCACCTCCTCAAACAACTTCTCTTTCTCCTCCTCCAACTCCACCTCCACCTCCACCGCCTCCTCTTCCCCCACCTCCAACTCCTCCACCTCCTTTTCCTCCAAATACACCTCAACCTCCTCCACCACCTATACCTCCTCTTCCACATCTGCCTCCAACTCCACCACCACATCCATGACAACGTACTCCTCCTATGCCTCCTCCACCTCCACCTCCTCCACCTACGACATCACTTCCTCTACCTCCACCACCCCGACCACCTCCTCTACATCCACCGCCACCTCCACCTTCACATTACAGACTCCACCACCACCACCTCTACCTGCTCCTCCTCCTCCTCTACCTCCACCACCTCAACCACCTCCCCTACCTCCACCTCCACCTCCACCTTAACACTACAAACTCCACCACCACCACCTCCACCTCCACCACCACCTCCTCTACCTACACCTGCACCTCCACCTTAACACCACCAACTCTACCACTACCACCAGCATCTCCACCTCCTCCTCCACCATATCCACCTCCACTACCTCCTCATCCTCCACCTCCACCACCACCTCATCCTCCTTGTCCTCCTCTTCCTCCACCTCCTCCTCATCCTCCTCTGCTTCCGCCTCCACCTCCACCACAACCTCCTCTACCACCTTTGCTTCAACCACCTCCTCCTCGTCCACCACCTCCTACTCTTAAACCACCTTTGACTCCTCGTCATCCTCCTCCACCACCTCTCCCACGTCCTTGTCATCCTCCACCTCGAGCTCCTCCAACACCTCAACCTCCACCACCTGAACCTTCACCACCTCCTCCTCCACCTCCACCTCCACCTCCACCTCTACTTCTGCCACCACCACCACCTCCTCATCATCATCATCTTCCACCACCCCCCCCCCAACATCCCCTCCCTAACCTCCCCCCCCTCCTCCTCCTTGACCACCACCTCCACAACCTTCACCTGCTGCTCCTCCTCCTCCACCACCACCTTTGCAACCTCCTCCTCCTCCTCCACCTCCAGATCCTCCACCACGACCACCACCACAATCTATTCCACCTCCACCACCTCCTCCTACTCCACCTCCACCTCTCCACCACCTCCTCCACCACCTCCTCATACTCCACCTTGACCTCTCCTCCACCTCCTCCACAACTGCTTTCACCTCCTCCTCCTCCACCACCTCCATCTCCACCTCCCCATTCCGTCGCCCTATGCCTTATCAGAAAACCTCAAAAAAATTTCAAAATTACATATCATTTCATTCTCTTTATTTTTAATACTTATTGATTCATTATTTACGATGATAATTCAGATATCAACATATAAATGATATTATAACAAATAATATGTATAACAATTCGCAATATAAAAAAGTAATTATGAGAACAACAATTTAATTATTTTTCTTTTTTGTAAAATGTATATAAATAGTATCAAAAGTTGTGTAGAAAAATCATAGAAATCATATTCTTAATTTCCAAAACTATTTAAAATCAATAGATTAATTATATAAAATCATTAAAAAATAAATAAAATAAAAACTTAATTACCATAGACATAAATTCTGGAAACCCCTAAGTAATATACAAACACAAAACACAACCAAACTTCATAAAACCTCCACTAAGTATGATGGAACACCAACAATAATGATATTATAATCTCACATATGTGGTCTCAAATGGAAACACAAATATCTTCAGGTTCATTGGACCAAATGAGGTTAAGGTGACTGAAATAGAAGATTACAGAAAGAACTCTTAGTATGCCTTCTTTACCATGGCTCCTAATATGTATGTCTAATGTATTGGTGTATTTCTAATGTATTGGTTTACAAAGATGTATTTCCATACCTTTGTTCTATTTCAACTATTATAAAGAAACAGAAGTTATGATTTTCAATTTCAAAATTGAAAGAACTCTAAACATCAAAAATTAACACACCACGCAACATTTTTGTGTTATATTTAGAGAACAATAAAAAATAATTCTAACTATTTTAAATTTGTTCGTGTAATAAAAATTTGAAAAATATAATGAGTACCAACTTCCAATTCCTACATTATTTCTACATATTTATATTTTAAAATATTAAAGATACATTTTTATATTTAAAAATATAATTTAAAACATTAAATTTATTTGTGTATTAAAAATTTGGAAAATATATAATTTCAGTGCCAAATTCCAATTCCAATAAAAAAAGTTGAATCTATTTTCATATTAAAATACAGTTAAAAAAAATGAGACATCAAAGTCTATAACCCCAAAAAGCTTTTCCAATCCTTCCTTTGACAAAAGGCCAAAGAGATTAATGTTTGCATGAATTTATATGAAGTAAAGGTCGTAATCTCGGTTTTTGGATCATAATTATGTGGCTACAGTTATATATCTTGCTAACCATAATACAAAAATTCAATTGAGACTATTGGGCGGATATAGTAATTGAGAACTAATCTTGATGACGAAGTGCTCAGAGTTTGCAATGTGTGAACAAACGTATAATATAACACGACAAGTATCAATAAGTATTTCTCATAGTTACAGAAAAATAATTATAAATAAGTGTTCAACATTTCAAATATACAAACAAAATTTTCCAACATGAAAAAATTATACACCCTACTTTAAAACCAGGCTCCAAGAAGATGCATAGTTTCAAATGTACAAACAGAATTGTTCATAAACGATATGCATAGTTGCAATAAAAAATTACAAACCCTACTTTAAAACAACGCTCTAAAAAAGGCATGATTTCAAATGTGCCACAAAAATTATCCATAAACAATATGCATAGTTGCAGGGAAAAATTATAAACCCTACATTAAAACAACTCTTAAAATGAGGCATGGTTTTAAGTCTGCAAACAAAATTATCCCTAAACGATATCCGTAGTTGATTTTTTTTTTTATAAACAACACGTTAGAACAAGTATTTTCCCAACAAAATTATCCCTAGAACCTATCCATAGTTGCAGAAAAAAGCTTGGCTTCAAATGTGCAAACAAAACTATCCTAAATTTTTTATAACGAAGACATTAAAACAAAGATCGAAGAAGAGGAGGCATGCATCAAGAATGCTAAGATAATTTGAATGCGTCAAGAATGTTAAGATAATTTGAATTAACAGAAATGGCCTCCTTACCTCCAATGTGATTTGAAGTAGAGTTATGAGGTGCTAGCTGCCTTGAGCGTGGATCGAACACAGGACTTTCATATATCCAGTCTGACGCTCTCCCAACAAAGATATAGAGCCGCTCTCCCAACAAACATATAGAGGAGTGTGGATCGAACACAGGACCCAACACAGATACATAGGTACAGAGCTGCGTGGTTCTAACACAGGACCTTGATATATTCAGTCGAACGATGTCCTAACAAAGATACAGAGGAAAGTGGAACGTGGATGGAACACACTACCTTTATATATTCAGTATGCTCTCTCAACAAATATACAGATACAACAAGATTGTGGATCGAACACACAACCTTACAAGATTGTGGATCGAACACACAACCTTCTCCCAACAAACATACAGAGACAACAACATTGTGACTCGAACACATGATCCTCTCCCAAAAAAGATACAAAGGCAACAACATTGTGGATCGAACTATGTTCAATCTGACTTATGGTTGAATATCCTCATATAATACGTCTTGAAACGATTGGGCACATCTGGAAACAATTGGAACAGATTACTATTTTGAAATCCGCCTTAAACAATGAGGAAACGGCTATGAATAAACGGCTCGGATTCGGATGTCTCCATCACCTCTTAACTAAATGGTAGGGTTCAAGAGATTGGGATTGTGAAATCCACTTGGAATCTACTCGAATTCTTGTACAACCTCTTAATTGAATTCAAGAAATACTAAGTACAACACTAGAAGAAAGCAAAAAGAGCAAAAAGTTACCAGAAAGAAAAAAGCTACTTATATTGAGAATGCTGACTATTAATTAGATTTGTTAAAGTGCTGACTATTAATTAGATTCGTTAAAGTTCCATGAAACAAAAAGAAAAGGAACGGGAAATAAAAAAAATAAACCAAAATAATTAACACTTTGAAATTTTAAAATATGCAAAGTAAAAAGTAAGAAGATAAATTTAAAAACAACAGTTAATTTCTTTTGAGGTAAAAGATTGACAATTTCAAAGTTAGAAAGACTGAATGGTTGATTGCAAAGTAGAAAAATTAAAAACTAAATTTTAAAATAACATTTATTTGTTTTTAAATTTAAAAAATAGCAATTTCAAAGTAAAACATAAAATATAAAACACATTTCTACTTAAATTGCAACTTGAAATTAACGTATAGTAAACTTGTTATAATAAATAATTTAGAACATACCTTAAATGTGGAGGAACAATAAATTAAATCAAATCTACTTGACGTGTAACCATATAAACTAGTCATGCATACAACCCTTTGTTCTCAATAACATTATGACTTTCTTGAATATTCATAGTAGACTTTAGTGAGAGTATTTCAATTTTTTTTCTACATCTTTATATTTTGGTATATGTTGTCAATGGAGATAGTTCGTTCCCTATCTTTAAGTTGAATATGAGAACCAAATTTATCAAGTTAAAGGGTTTAGTTGGTACCAATTAGTTAAACTTTGAATAGAATATGTAATGGAACAACAATTTACATCACTATTAGTATATTTTTATGTGAGATTATGTAGTATAAAACAAAGGTAACTACTCCACTATAACTAAAAGGCTATCACAAGCTTACAAAATCCAACAAAATCGAAGTGACCATAACTTTTTTGTACTTCAAATTTTATTCTTGTTTCAATAATTATAATGCTCAAGATGGACCAACTAATCTCCAAAATTTCTTGTCCTAAAGAATTAATATGGAGGTGTGAATCACTTATTTATTTCTCTAACCTAGAAGTGATTACTTAGCATCAATTTATATTGAAACAATCCTTGCAATTATCATTATCTTGCATAACCAAATCCTAATTCAAATTATTAGAGAAAATTTATTATTACATGGTATGTTAACAAAATATAAAATATTGTGCATAATATTTTTATGCATGATATTCTATATACATATCAACTTATTCTTGAAATGTTATAATAATTAGCTATGCTAATTAATAATAATAAAAAATATTGTATATTCGGGGTATTTTTCAACTAGGATTAAGTCTTTGCATCAACACTAAAAATATTTTACAACAATAATAAATCAATAATATTTTTAATATTACTTATCAATAAGATTATAACAATAAATTATATTAGTCAATATAAATATAGAATATACCATTTTGTATTTAACAAATCTAATTTATAATTGAATATTATTGTATTATGAATCACCCTTAACAAAGAGAAGGAATTTTAAAGGAATAGGATATTTCGGAGGGACCATCATTAAAAATAAAACACTAAACATAAATAATATTACTTCTAATAGAATAAAAATTATATAAAGATTATTTGAAAAAATAGGTATGTCTTACTTATGGAGGAATTGGCCTTTTCATTAGAATCCATCAATACAATTTCAAGAAATATTGTGATCTTTCATTGATTCAAATTAGCTAAAAGGACTTATGTGAAAAAGGCTATGTGAGAAGAAGAGAAAAGAAAACCTCTGTTATGATCATGGACAATCAATGGAGAAGGATTCTATGATGTACCAGTGATGAATAAGAATTTGTTTCATATTTTGGCAAGAGAGGGGGTGTTTAGGTAAAAAAGAAGAGCACTAGACCCAATCGATAAATTTGTAAGTGGTCGATCAAGTTCCTTAAGCCCTAAGAAAATAGATTTATCAATATATTTGAATTGAAAATTTAGGCACTTGATTGTGCTTTCAAGGTCTTAAATACACATTTCGAGTACCCCTTATGCAAAATGTTCTCCAGGAGCCTTTTGTACCCTAGTGAAATTCGCGAAGAATTTGCCTTATGCAAAATATGTTGCAACAACGTTTTGTACCCTAGTGAAATTATGGAAAAAATTGTCTTTATGTGGTGGATTGGATCATGTTGGATTGATGAACGAATATTCCTTCCAATGGAATATGGGTTTGAAATTTTCTAATTTATATGATATTTTTCATCTATTTGTTAAACATAATGCTTCAATTTTTTTGAAGAAATTTAAAGAGGGAGATTGAAAAAACAATAACACAAAACTTTCAAAACGAAAAAAAAATTCAAAAAATACCACTATCTTAGTTTACTATTCATGTAATAGTTGAAAAAAAACTAATGGGAATACATATGTCTACAAAATCCAACTGAAATATTACTTCATAAACTTCAAAAAACAATAAACAAATAAATTTTTCATAAGAAAATAAATTTCTGATATGAAAAACATAGTTCTCTAGTTGTAAAGCATGCTTATATATATATATAGATATATAATCAACAAAATATTCTCGAGTATCAACCCGATCTTCTCCTCTTCAATTGGGTGCACCAGAATGAGAATTGATTAATCAATATTATAATCCTTTAGCAATGATGTAATTAATGGAATAAGTATGGATATAAAGTTTATTGAAGCTATGTTTATGTTTAGTACATAAAGAAACATAAAACCATGAATTTCAATGGAGGATGTTGTGGGTGAATTTTTTCCTACAAAACTGGAAGGAAATACATTAGATAAATTGAAATTCTATGGGAGATTGAAAAATAGTTCCATGATTGAAACACATGTGTGAAACCATTTCCATAAAACCCTAATTTTATGAGGTGCAACGAAATTAGTTTAAATAACAACCTTGTTTGAGAAATTAAGGCAAATCACTAACAAAAATTATGGACTCTATACATCAAGGTTAACTGAGTGTTTGGTTATTATATAGGAATGTGAAGTCTTGTTTCTATGAATTTAATTTTTATTTTATTAGGACCTAATGGTGTAAAAAATATAATATTTTAACTTAATATTTTGGATAATCATCCTTAGTCACTATTTCGATAAAAAAAACAATCCCCAAAGTTTTGAGCCCTCAAATTTCAATTTTCTGAAAAAAAATCTCCCCTAAAACTTTATATGCATTAACAAGACTGTAGATGATTTCCAAAGAGTAATATACAAGAGAAAGGTGTTGTAGAAAATTTTAGATTTCAATAAAAAAAAAGAAAAATATTGGAGGTTGATTCAATGAACTTAAAGACAACCCCACCTGCATGGCTGCCACAAATTAAAAATTAAATGATATTTTTCTCCAACAATTAGATACAAAACTTGTAATAACGCAAGTGTAATTTTTAAATCCCAAGACCAAATTTTGGGGATTTTCCAAACAAAAAGTTTTTGTATTTCCCAAAAATTAAACAAAAAACTTCAAGACAGAAAGGAGAGAATGCTTGAGGTATTGGAATGTAAAGCAAATACACAAGCCTAGTATGAAAACTTAAGAAGGAAAATAATATTATTAAATACTTAAATGTGCGTCGTTCTCTACAAATTAATCTCAATACCATGATATAAGGGCCACTGAAATAAAGAGCTCATTTTAAACCAAATGAGAAGAGAGAAATGGCTACCATAAATCCTTGTTCTTGAAAATTGGGGTAAATGGAAATTAGTAGCTCCTAATTTCAGGAGCTGTTTATTTTTCCAGGTCTCCCTTAAAATAAGGCAATGCTGTGCTCCATGCCTAATTTTCTTATAAAATGATTTTGGGGCTACTATTAATAATTCAATATGATACAAAAAAGTATTCCAATGAAAATTTGTAACCGTTTAATTTCATCCAAGGGGAACTAAAGAACCCATTTAAAACCAAATGAGAAGGGAGAAATTGCTACCATAAATCCTTGTCCTTGAAAATTGGGGTAGATGGAAATTAGTAGCTCCTAATTTCAGGAGATATTTTATTTTTTACATGTGTCCCTTAAAATAAGGCAATTCCAACCTCCATACTTCATTTTCTTATAAAATGTTTTTGGGGCTACTATTAATAATTCACTATGATATAAAAAAGTATTCCAGTAAAAATTTGAAACTCTTTAATTTCATCCAAGGGCTAAATTTCACTGCTAAAAGTTTCCACTAGGATTATGTTTTGTTGAATAATCATAATATAACTTGTAATAAAGTTATAATTTAGTTAATTTATATGTTTCTTTTAATCTAGGAAATATGATAGGTATAATGGAGTACTCTTTTGATGATTATCAAGGATTGGATTTTATTTTATGTTCAATCCCCATTTAGTTTATATGACTTCCCTACTTTGTTAATTTAATGTTAATATTTTTTTCAACTTAAATTGAAAATAAATTCCAAACCAGATATGCCTATAATTATGCCAATTGGAAGAATAGATCTCCCATAGTTATAATTTAATTATTAAGTTGATGTCATATATTTAAACTCGATGGAACCTGTTGGAACATTCATAGTAATATTGACATATTTAACCACTAAAACTTACACTAATATTTTTGTTGTTGATGAAATGTGCATGCAAAAAAATATTTTTATAAATAATGACAATATAATTTGTAATAAAGTTATAATTTAGCTAATGTCTATGTTTTTTTAAATCTATCAAAAGTGATAGGAGTAAAAGAGTAACGATTCTCATGGTTATCATGGATTTAAATTTATTTCTACTTCCACCATTTAATTTATGTGACTGCCCTACTTTGTGTTAATTTAATGTTAATATTTTTATTTTAACCTTAAATATAAAATAAATTTCCCCAAAATTATATATGCCCTATAATTATTCTAGTTGTAAGAATAGATCTTCCATAGTTATAATTTAATTATCAGGTTGATCATAGATATTTAAACATATAAATGATAAGGATTTTGAACCCATGGAATATACATGGTAATATTGATATATCATTGATAATATTTAGATCCAAGTTAGGTATACTCTAGTAATTAAATTATCTCAAATTCATTAATTTAAGAAGAACAATTTCCAATTAAAGGATTTCCATAATAATAGTGGGTGTGAAACTACATGGATAAACATATTTTTATATAATATATAACTCCAATAATAATAATATAGTTTGGTTAACTTTTATGATTTTTTTAATGCAATATGTATAATGGGGTTAGTGTTTTGATTCT
>APFE031462904.1:1143-23488 GCA_000404065.3 Pinus taeda
ACAAGAAATGCTTGTTGAGATTGCAACAAGATGATGGAGCTTAGTGAAAAGAGTCGCCTTCACTAAGTGGGCCCGCAGCCTATTTTTGGCGCAAGTCTATTTTTAGACTATGTCTATTTTTAGACATATGGATCATGTCTATGGATTGCAGGTTGCTGTTTATGGATGATTGATCAAGTTGAAAAAAAATAGATGGACTTCTATTTTTAGACCACAGCGGAGTGACACCACAGCGGAGTGACTGCTCAGTCTAAATATAGAACAGTCAAATATTATTAGCTCATAATAATATTTAGACTATAAACTTTGTCTTATTCTCTTGGAGCACTTCAGGATGAGATACGGATGTGGTACATGCAGATCCCAGAAGGAAATACGTGGTTACCTATGGGACGACTAATATTTGCATGCAGGACTTCAGTTAGAACTCAAGTGAGTTGAGTTTAGTGGACTGGAGGTGCAGTTGATGGAGTTGTGTTCAGTTTAGCTTTGTTAAACTGGTTGTATTTAGTCTAACTGGCGAATAGACTAGAGATGAGTTGGGTGAATTAGTTATTAATTAATTCACAAGTTATTAACTCATAATACAACTAATGAATACATCAGTTAACTCAGTTGCATGTCAGTGCATGTTCAGTTCAGCAGGGACAGGTGTTAGAGAATCAGATTGCTATCAGTTGTGACTATAGTTGTGCATCAGATCTTGCACAATCAAGGGATTGAGTATGCCAATGAGTTTGCCCACGTATTTTCCCACATTTTAGCTTGTGCTCACGTGATTTATCCAAGCAAATATGTGGTTGCCTTGGAATAATCATAAGTTCTTGAGCAGGTATTGAGCAGCGGAGGCAGGCAAGCAGCGAAGGAGATTTGAGCCAGTGATTGATTCAGATCTGAGCTGTATTGTGTGTAATAGAGGTGGAGATACTTGTGAGAAGTATTATGCTGTGTAATGTTACATGACTCAATCATTAATATACAGATAGTTGGGGTTTTTAGCGAGATGCTTTCCCCGGGATACATACTGTGTTAATGTGTGAATGCTCTTGATGTTTTATTGTTATTGATGCTGCTATATTGATGATCAACGTAGAGGAGCTTATGTATTGTGTATGTTTTCCGCAATAGTACATGATCAGGATAATCTCCATTAAGTATGTGTTAAATTATTCAAAATTTCTACAATGGAGCTCGAAGAAGACCAATTTTTGGCAATATTCCATTAACAAGTGCAAAAAGAATGCAAAAAATCATGGCATGATTGACATATCAAGCTTCACACATTCAAGGTAAATGACCTTGTCATGTTATATGATAGTAATTTTGCTAAATTTCTAGGTAAATTCCAGATACATTGTTTAGGGTCATATATTGTCAAGAAAATTATGGATGGTGGTGCAGTTCAGCTCGTGAAGCTGAATGGGGAGCCCTTCCCAGGAAGAGTGAATGGGATTAGGTTGAAATTGTATACGGGGGATCCTGCCCAATGGCTATATGGTAGTGGGATAGTCTTAGTGCTCCAAGAAGTTGCAAGGGAGCGTGGGACTATAAACTACACTGCCCACGTTGGGAGAAAAGGCAGCGACCAGGCTGTGCAGAGAGAGATGAAGATGCAACAAATGAAGTTGTGCTCAGGAAGCTACACCATGGGGGAAGGTAGCATGCAACCCAGGAGGAAAATGATTGTTAGAATTACTATTCATCACTTGAGAGAAAGAAAACGGTTAAGTGGAGCGGGGTGTCGACAATTAAGGAAAAAATATTTGAAGATATGCCAACAAAACATCATTTATTATCAAAATTTTGTGGGAACAGTCAGATTTGAATTCAAAAACCCTTATAAATTACACATGTCAATCCAACAGAGAACACTTTTCCCTCTAAGACTTGTTGGTGAATTTTGCTATCTGTCGCACATGAGCTGAGCATTCTAGGAGAAATTTTTGTCACGCCTTCCATTTGTGAACATTTTTGTAGAAGACTGGGAGTTATTCATTGAAAAGATGACTTCCACTAACCCCGCTGAAGCCATACGTTTAGAAGCAGTTGTGTCCGACGCGCTAGGACCATAAATGTCCAGTATGGAGGTTACCCCTACTCTGCCCACGACACCTAGGTTGCCCAGGCCAAAACAGACTGTCGCGAAAAAAAACAACCTACTATGAAAGAAAAGAAACCTGACACAAAAGAAAGAAAAAAGGAAGTCGTTCTGGTGCACTCGTCATTAAGGAAGCATACTAAGACACGGGCGAAGAAGAAAAAGGATAAGCAACCAGAAAAATTAGTGCACCTTCAGGAAGAAGAACTCTAGGGAATTGAGGATATTGATGTCAAAGGGGTGGATCCTATGATGTGGTTTCCTGAGTATATCCCTCCGCGAAAGGGAAAAGCTAATATCATGAAGGATCTTGATATGGGAAAATTCTCAGTCTCAACACCTTTGTTGCCTGAGCAAATTATGTTCGAGGGTCGTGGGCTGGCGCGCATTCCAATGCTTAAAATGGAAGATTGGGACCTAGCGGACCACAAAAAGTTTCCACACTTGGAAACTCACAAGTACATGTAGAAGACCTACCTTAAGTACATGGGGGTTACAATTTTGGAGCGCATGAAGTGGGTGTGCGGTGTTAAGAAGTCAATATTGCTCGATCTGTGATTGGTGTCACATTATCATCGTTACCCCATTAATACAATTTGTGTGTGGCAACTCCTCATGCTGGTGAATGATGGGTCCCTATGGCTAGGTGATCTTATCCCCACCATTGGCATGTTGATCCACAGGATCATTGAGTTACCTTACAAAGGCGCAAACCTTGAGAAGGAATTTGGCAAAAAAATTGGAGAGCAAGAATTAGCAGATAAGATGAAGAAGGAGTTCGGCCTAATAAAAAAGTCACGAGGGTACTCTTTCACACCCATATTAGACCTGGAAGTACAGTTAGATGCCCATATTCTAGAAGGCAAAGTAATCATAAAATTATGCGCGAATGAAGTTCTGCATCGGTAATATCGCTCACATCACAGTGCGCGAAGGGGGTTCAGTACAACTGGGCCAAGTATCTATGTCAGGAGTTCCTCACAAACTAGCGTGAGGCCCAGGAGAAGAGAAAACCATTTCACTATGCATGGCTACTATTTTCAATTATCTTGGTTACTTGGAGGTTATCAAAGGATAGCCAATTTCCTCCACACAAAGAAGAATTTCCCAAGGCAGTGTGGTTTGCCTCCTTATGGGCCTCAAAATATCCTGAACATGTTAAGGAGACAAAGATCTTTTGGGTGTTGATGCAGATAGGCATGCACATGGCAGTTAACCAGCAGCCAAGGTTGTCTCCCACCTTGTATGCACATCTATCGGCTTATGCAGAATTCAAAGCCGACTTCCATAGGGTCTCGATCAAAGCGTGCAAAGACCCTGACCAGAAATGGCACGCATTGCCTTATATGGTGACGGATACAGATATCTAGGAGGTTGTCGAAATTTGGTTGCGGGAATGGTGCGCGCCTACGGACTTAGATGTAGGGACATGCACAAGCACAGAAAGCTCTGTTGCATAGAAGCGGAACGACACAGCTCAACAAGCCGCGTGCACATTGGCTGAGCTAAGGAAGGAGGCTGCTACGACAGCTGCATAGAAGGATCATATCGAGAAGGAGCACACTAACAAAGTGCAAGCGGAGCGCGAGCAGAAGGATGTAGAGGGCAGTGAAAATTCTGCATCCCACCATACTCATGAGCAAGAGCTAGTAGAGCAAGGAGGATGTGGTGGTGAGGAGAAAACCACTCCTTTCATACTGAAGAAGCACACGTAGGAGAAACAAAGTGGGTAGAGAAAGAAGAAGAAGTCTGATAAACGGACACATTTTAACCCCATGGTGCTTATTAAGGGTGATCTCGATGAGATCAATGACAAAATTAGGGACACAACGATAGAGGTCCTACAACAATTTGAGCAGCAATACATGTAGACACTCAAGAGCATCCAGAAGGATCTATGCGAGCTGCAGATCTAGGCAAACAAAATTCGGGTAGATGTCAGGAAGGTGAGTGGCTTGCAAGCCTGCCTGACACAGGGAAGGAGTGTAGTATCATAGATTGACTAGCCTCAGGATGTCAAAGTCTTCCCTTTTCCTGAAGGGTCAGTCCGCATAGAGACAAAGGAGCAGCGCATTGTGCTTCACACAGTGAAAGATATAGGGTTGAACCTTACCACGCTACCACTTGAGTCTCTGCATGTGCTACATCAGGGGGTCGTGGCAGAGCTCAAAATTAGAGAACAATGCGCACTCATTGCCATCAATGAGTTCAAAGTAAAAAAACCAATAGTTGTTCATAGAAAAGACTCAGGCCCCGAAGGAGCAGGAGGAGTTGCACACACAACATCAAAACCTGGTTACAGGGATCAGGCAAGCTTGCAAATCCATCCCTGAGTTAGGTATACCTAATGATGCAGAGGCCTCAACCAAGGTAAGGAAGTTGGTTGCTGCAGTTCGAGCTTCAAAGGAGAAGGTCAACAAGCTGATTTTTGACTTCAGGATGCAGATAATTGAGCTGCAATTGAATTTGCAACCGACCACATCACTAGAGGTGTGGGAACAAATGAACGTGACAATTAAAGAATCCATGGCTTGAATAAATGTCATTGTTCAAGGGTGTGGTAAGCTCTTCACTTAGGAATTGGGCCTCTGGGATACTTTGCAGGAAGATCCTATGTTGTAGCAGTTGAGCACATAACTTAGGGAAGCACAACATTAGTACGATGAGCTTAGCATGATAGCATGGACGTTGGCACCAGTTCAGCGTCTTACGCACCTACAGGAAGGTAAAGAAAAAGGTTCTGCAGATACATGAATTGTAGAAGAATAATTTTGTTCTCAGCACATGACTTGAGCCTTGGACAAAGGTAGCCAGCCAGTTCTCACAGACCATTCTTGAGAAGCTGAAGGCTATGCAGCTGACACAGAGGACTACGCAGCTGGTAGTCGAGGGGCCAACCATAGAGAAACTAGTCCAGGAGGTGAGACAAGCAACAAAATAAAGTACAATGGAGCTACAAGCATTAACTAAAGCATTCAGTGAACTACGCTAGAAAGTGTAACAATTGGCTGAGTGGCTTAAGGGCGAGTCACGATCTTTGTGTTGGGGGCCTATTGGGATTGGGTCCCCTAGGTCATTTTGGGGTTAATAAACCCAAATTTTGTATACAATTTGGTAAGAGATGCAAAGTCTCTGTGATTTGTGATGCAGAGCGCGTAGATGAATAAGAGTCAAAGGGGCTTAGCCCCTTATTTTAAGTAAAGTTTTGAGTCGGTTTTGAGATTCACCCATTCTTCGTGGACTGTGGCATTGTATGAAAAATCCTATAAATAGTTGAGTCTTAGCGAAAGGAAGAGGTAACTGGAAGAACTTAGATAAATACTTGTGTTCATAGAATAGTATTGGGCAAGAGATAAGGCAGGAAGGCTTTGCTTCCTATGCTTAGGTGGAGAAAGGAAGGCTCCGCAGCTGAGTGCGTGGAGGCCTAGGTAGTGTCTGCAGCTGAGTGCGCAGACCCCTGCAGTTGTGTGCGCAGGGTATTTTGGGTCTATAATCAGTGAATTGCGATCAATAAAGATAGTTTTTCGAAGAATTGCTCAGTATTTATGTTTATATTTGTTAATGTTATATTTTTCCGATGAATGACATGTTTTATGAAATACTGATTGAATGCTACGTGATTATCTTGAATCCATCTTAATAATGTATGCAATCTATGCTTAAACACTTTCGTGAAGATTCGGGTGGTTCCTGTTATGTTTTCTTAATGAATTAAGTAGATCTACACGAACCCCAATTTAGGATTACTTTCTGATGCACGTAAGTAGGTAAATAAATTGTTAAAGGTCCACAAGGACTAATCGTAGACCTTCGCGAAGGTCTGAAGGCCATTTTAACAAAGTTACTGTAACGAGCCCTATAATTTTGTCGATATGCGTGTAGGCAGATATAAGGCACTGGAAGACATCACACTAGTCTCTTGATGTAAAAACTTGGTTCTTGCATCCCCCCTTACTACTTCGGGTGAGACTGAAGCTTGCGCTAGATGGGTTGTTGCCGAAAGGGCCAGTGGTGTAGGGTTTCGTTGGTTAGCGCAACTAGCTCTCAACATAAGTTAGAACCCCCTAAGCCAAGACCTTTCATACATCTTGCAGCTCAAGTGATCCTTCATGGAGGCCAGTGGTTATTTGTTGCATAATTTTAAGGGCGCCATGGTGCAAATGACCAAGTATTTTATGCCAGAGATCACAAACATATCGACTCTGCACTTTCTCTCCCTTACAGCTTAATGTAGTGAAATATTCCACATCAATTTTGTACAAGTTTTTCACATGAACCTCGATCTGCTTCACCTACCCAGTAGTTATGTGTCTTAGAAAGGATTTCCCTTTACTGAAAATAACATCATAGCCATGATATTCCAAAAAAGGTACAAAGATGAGGTTATTCACTAGGCCTGGTACAAAATGACATCTTTGAGGCAAAGAGGGGATCTCGACTCCTCTTAAAGGTTATTTTTCCAATCCCAGTAGAATTGTACCTTTCATCATCCCCATGCTCAATGTGCATATGGAGATCTTTCTCCTCCAGGTCACTGAAAAACTCTCTACACATTGTCATGCAGAATGAGGCACCTAAGTCCAAGTACCACACACTCCCTATCACAGTGATGGCCATGCATGCGATCAAGGTGAAGTCTAACACAAACTATGAAGCCAATGCTTCACCTGCTACTCTTGAGTTCTTCTTGCTAGAGCTTTTATGTGGACATTTTGTAGCACATTTCCCAAATTCATGACAATTTAAGCATTTTATTTTGGACAAGTCTTTCTTCTTTCCACCTTTGTTGGAATCTGGTTTGCATTGAGATTTCTTCCCTTTTCCCTTCTTGCCCTTCCCAACAATTGAATTTTTTTTGCAGAAATTACGATGTAGAATTGCAACTACTCATGAAGTTTTAATAAAATCACAAGACACAAACCTACTCTACTTCTCTGTGTACATTAATTCAAAATCTAGAATAAAAAATTTAGACATGAAATAAGAAATAACACACATGCAACAAGTATTTTTTTCTTGGGGAAAGAAAACTACTAAAAATTGCAATGTCTGCTTGCATTAAATCAAAAGAATAGATATGTATTACAATTGATTTTCTCAACTAATCAAACCCTGCAAGTGCATAAGCTATCTCTCTGCTCACTAAAAGGCTCTGACCTAGACTTAGTCAAAATTTTCCTTTTCTTGAGCGTTGAGAAATTAGGCCCCTATTATTTAGGAAATTCCTCAAATTAATTGAAAATACCTTTAGGCCAATCCTCTGGTTACAAGTAACACCTGTAAGCTCAAGACTAGTCTACAAGTGATGTTACATTGCCTTGGAATCTCCACCTCAACTAGGTAACTCAAATTATGTGCATGCACTAGATACTTTGGGTTGATTGATTAGTTAACTGAATGATCAATGAGTTTTACTAAACTCCCACTACTTAACTGACCTTCCATTAGTTCCTCCGAAAGTTGGAACTAATTTAACTAAAAACAACATGAGATAACTAACCTTTATTTCTACAAATTAGTAATCACACATGTTGAACTGAACTCTATCTCCTCCAACTCGAATTTACTAAAAAATGGGTGACACAAGCCATGTCACATGATTTAACATCATCCAAGTTGTCTACTGATGTGGAAAATAAAATTTTCTCAATTTAATCAAAGTAAAATCAAATTGAGAAGTTCTTGCTACATTTTTAATCAATCCCTTTTAGCAAGAAAGGGATTATCAACCAACAATCTCCTGCACCTATGGAAGTCAAAATTCCCTCTAGATAAGGCCTTTGTCAAAATGTTAGCATCTTGTTCCTTTGTTGGAATGTACTGCAACAAAATTATTCGCCTCTGTACATAGCCCTGTAAATGGTGATACCAGATATCTATATGCTTGGATCAATCGTAAAAAACAAGATTCTCAAAGAGCTTGATGAAACTTTGATTATCATAGTAGATCATAGCTAGTTCCATCATCTAACCAAATAATACAACAAGTATCTTTCTCATCCAAATCGCCTCACATGTTGCTTGATTTGCAGCCATGTATTATGCCTCTGTCGAGCTGAACACCAAAAATATTTGCTTCTTGTTGTACAAGGAAACTGCTAAGAACCCAACACTGAAACTTCCACCTGATGTACTCTTTCAGTTTGATGGACTTCCCGCCCAATATCGATCCAAATTTAAACAAGAACACAAAAAATTATAGATATAACCATAAATACAAAGATGTAGTAGAAATAACACTTCATTTCATTAATATCAAATACTGAAATATGCTTACAAATAGAATGGAAATAATACTAGCTCAGGCGATGGTAGCTTATCTCTGAGCAAAGATGTGGCAGCTACATGCCTCTGTATTACGTTACAATAAGACTCAAGGGCCTTTCTATTATTGAACAATAAGAGAAAACCCTAAACAACCAAAACCCTAACCCGAGGAGATGTAACACCAAGAGTTTATAGGCCCCGTTGGGGTTATTTGGATAGCCAATTTCCTGGGGTCACGACTTGGTCATATTATCTCTATTTGACGTGCATGATACCTCGTTGGAAAGCTCTCTCCGAGGACTATGATGGAAAAGATGACTTAAAAAAAAAAAAAAAAATCTTCAGTACAAGGTTGCCAAAAAAAACGTAGTTTAGGGCCTCAAAACGGCTTCGGAAGTTTAGGACCCAAAAAATAGCTAAAAATAGTAAATTGTGTTACAATTAAGGAAACTGAAAAAACTAAAAGAAACAATGGTGGGGGTCCAAGTGGAATTGGTGAGTGGCCACCAATATACACATAGATCATTCCTCCCCCCAGGAAGCAATGGTCCCCATTGCATTGAGTTCCTCCATGAGATGGGGAAACTTCTGTTGAACTTGGTCCCTGGTGAGCCACTTTCCCTATGAAGGAGTTGGCCTACTTTGACAACTCGATAGAGTTGGATCTTCTATTGGTGAGTGTGCTTGATCTGTGTGTCCATGATCCGATCAGTTGTGGCTTGTTCCATGCAATCTAGATTTAACTCTGTCAGTGTGAGTTGTTGTGCAATGTTTGATGTGTCTAGCAATGATGGGAAGTATGGTCGAAGGCGGTCCACAATGAACACTGCGTGTAGGCCAAGGAATGGGGGAATGTTGAGCTCAAATGCATTGTCTCCCATAACCTTGGTAATGGTTTAAGGACCATATCGAAGTGCTCTGAGTTTCTGATAGGCTCCGATAAGCCGTTCCTTTTGCAAATGCAACCAAACTTTGTTGCCCACCTGAAACTTGTGTGGCACCCGATGTTGATCATGTCACTGCTTGTACTTGGCATTTGATTTCTCCAAAATGTCATGGACCAGTTGGCGGATATGTTGGATGTTCCCAATGAAGTTGTTTGCCTTATCAATTTCGAACTAGGCATGAGCCAAATCTACCTGAGTAGCTGCAAATGGAATGGCCACATCAATTGGACATAGTGGTTGGAATCCCAAGCCCACCTGAAAAGGGTAGTGGCCAGTCAAGCTATGGAGAGCCTGATTATAGCTGTGCTAGACATATGGATGGCTCTCATCCCATGTGTGTGGATGCTTTGAGTTGTACATGTGTAAAATGTGTACAATCATCCTGTTGGTGACCTTTGTTTGGCCATCAGTTTGGGGATGGAAAGATGTGGACTTAGTGAGCTTGGTGTCCAGCATCGACCAGAGACTGGACCAAAATGTACTGAGGAACTTGTTGTCCCGATCTGAGATGATACACTATGGGATCCCAAATTTTACCCACACTCATTCAAAGAAGAATTTAGCAGTGGCTTCCACTGTGATATTCTTCTTACAGGTAGCCATAATGGCCATCTTCGAGAATCTGTCGACGACCACAAAAACACAGTTGTTGCCATGCTTAGTAGAAGGAAGGCCTGACATGTAATCCATGGAGATGGATTCCCAAGGTTGTCTATTGGTGGGTAGAGGAGTATAGAGGCCTTGCTTCTTGACGGTTGTTTTGGCAATGGCATAGGGAGTGTAAGATCTGGTGTACTTCCCGACATCCTGTCAAAGATTCAGCCAATAGAAATAATTATGCAGTACTACCACCATTTTCTCGACCCTGAAATGCCCAGTGGCCTGACTGTAGTGTGCTTCCCAAATCATCTTGGCACACTCTCTTGAAGGAACACAAATGTGTCCCAAATGGCATAATAGGGCATCCTGGAGGTGAAAATCTGGATCTTGCTGACCCTCCAAGAGCGTCTGGTATGTGTGACCAAATTCTGGGTCGCTTTTGTAGAGAATTGGCCAATCAAAAGTCTCGTGCCAACAAGAGTTGAGCACGGTGGTTAACGCCACGATCAGTGGTCGGCTGAGGAAATCGGCAACATTATTAGTGCTACCCTTCTTATACTTGATATTCAAATGTAACTATTGTAGGTATGTGGACCACTTATGATGGTGGTCATTCTACAACTTCCCTTGCATCTATATGAGCTGGAGGGGCTAGTGGTATGTGTGGATGCCCGTTTCCTTCACCAAAAAGTAAATCTTCCATTGTCAGCAAGCCTGAACAATGGAATACATCTCTTTGTCGTAAGTGGGATACTTTAGGACTGTATCTGAAAGTTTCTCACTGTGATATGCCACTGGATGCCCCTATTGAGTAAGGACTACGCCAATAGCATAGTCAAAGGCATCTGTCTCAATCTCAAATGGTTGTTGCAAGTCTAGTAATGTGAGCACTGGTGCAGAGCAGAGGCGATGTTTCAATTCTATGAATGCCTTCTGTTGAGATTCAAACCAAAAGAATTTTTATTTCACTCCTCCCTTGGTGGCTTGACTCAAGGGCCAAGTGATATGAGAGAATTCCAACATGAACCTACACTAGAAATTGGCAAGACCCAGAAAGTTCTAGAGCTCTATCAGAGTGGTTGGAGCTGGCCAATCCCAAATGACTTGGATCTTGGATGGATCTGCATGCACCCCCCCATTCATCAATAATTTATCCCATATACTGAACCTGGGTCATACCAAAAGTGCATTTCTCCAAGTTGGTACATAGCTCGTGTTGCCACAATGTTTGGAGAACCTGTTGGATGTGTTGGAGGTGCTCTTCCCAACTCTAGTTAAAGATCAAGGTGTCATCCAAGTATACCACTACAAATGAGTTGGTGAATGGCCGCACGATGTCATCCATTAGCCTCATGAAGGTTGTAGGAGAATTCGTCAACTTGAAAGGCATAACCAACCATTCAAAAAGGCCCTCCTTGGCTTTGAAGTCAGTCTTCCACACATCGGAGGGTTCGATTGGTACCTGGTGATATCCTGATTTCAACTCGATCTTGCTGAAATATTTTGTCCACTTCAGTTGGTCCAGAAGATCATCAATCCATGGGATCGGGTACCTATTTTGGACGGTGATCTTGTTCAACGCCCGGTAGTCAATATAGAATCTCCAAGTCCCATCCTTCTTTTGTACCAACACAATCAGTCTCACACAGGGCGATGAACTCGAACGGATGTGACCTTTCTGCAGTAGCTCCTAAATCTGCCTCTTGATTTTGTCATTCTCCAGAATGAAGCACTGATAGATTGGTCTAGTGGGCAGTGGTGCACCTGGAGTCAGATCAATGGAGTGCTTGAACTGACAGTGCAGAGGCACCCCTACAAGGGAGGCGAAGATGTCCTCATACTCCTATTTTCATGCAAAGGGACCCTGTATGGAGGTCATAGCCAATGTCTTCTTCTTTCCCTAAGGGCGTATCATCAGGAAAACAAATTTCTTAGTTTTGGAAATGAGCTTACTACGTTGTTTTCCATAACCAAGGAGATGGTGGTAGGCGGTGCTACCTCCGGTATCCTGTATAACTTATTTCCCAAAGTAGCAATAACAGCACGAGGCCTTGAATCATACACAACATGTCGCTTCCATAAGTATGGTTGGATTATTAATACATCACAAACATCAAGGGGAGCAACATCACATAATACCTCATTCGTGAAGGGCTTGATGTTATATGGAAGGTGACACTATTGGCTCACGCGAAGATCCCATCCTTGGTGAAGACACCCGATGGTGTACGGTTGTGGATGTGCTATGGTCAGTAAGCTGAGCCACTTCATGACCTCTACTGAAATGAGGTTCTTTTGGCTCCTGCTATTGACAATGAATTGTAGCGGGGAACCTTTTACCCACATTTGGGAGTGGAAGAGGCACTCCTCCTCCTCTAGATCTTCAGTTCTGGATCTTTGTGTGGCAACGTGGCGTTGGGCTATGCATCGATAATCTTCTTCCCTTTTTTATTCCCCTTGTTGGGTTTTGACTAAGAGTCGGAACATGCATCTAATTTCAAAGCCTTTAGCTCAACCACCAGCGATTGCTTGGCCTGACACTCACTTGTGTTGTGAGTGGAGTTCTTATGGAACTCACACCACTTTCTCGTGTCCTTCTTTGGCTTCGCAGAGTTGTTCTTTGCTTTCTAATTTGGTGGGTTATCCTGGGTCGCCCCGCCTTAGCTTTGTCCTTTTTTCTGCGGTTTGGGGGAACCTTTCCCTTGCTTTGGATTCATGGATCCAAAGTCTCGCTTCTTCTGTTTAAACTTTTTCTCGATCTTGATGGCATATCGGTTTGTCATGTCGAGTGAGGAGATGTCGAGGAATTCCATCTCGTCCTAGATGTACCTATGTAGGCAGCCGCGGTACTTGAGAACCAAATGCTTCTCAGATTCCTTGATACCCAACTTCATGCGAAAGGTATGAAAAACATTGGTAAACTCTAGAACATCTTGGTCCCTTCCCTATCACAGTGTTTTCCACTTTATGTATTTATCCTCATAGCTCCTAACAGGGTAGTATTTCTCCTTGATGGCATCCCGAAATGACTTCCAAGTGGGTGCGGTTGAAAACAGTGAGTTCGTAATTTCATCCTTCTACTCACAGTAGGTTTCCCACCTGTCCTTGATGTGGGGGGCTGCTTTGAGAAGTGCAAAAGTGATATTTTCCCGACTGGAAAAATCATGAATGGAAAAATATCCTTCTAGCATATTTAACCATTTATCTATAGTGTATGCATCTATTTGGACCTCAAATATGGGAATGTCAAAGTTAAATTGTACCTTAAAGGGTGTGGTGCTTCTAGAGTAACTTCTGGACGTAGATGTGGTGCCCTTGGGTAGCTCTTGAAGGATCTTGGAAAAGTTTTCCATCATCACATTCCTTTGTCACTCGATGGCTTCTTCAAGTAAGATTTTGATAGGATCTCTTGCCCCCTCATCTTTTTTTTCATCCGCCGTGGGAGGCCATCAAGATTTGCGAGGATGTTCTTGTAAAGGTTCGACTAGTTCAAGCCCTAACTCCTTATATCCCAACCTCGTTGGGGACATGCAAAGAAAAATAGAGAAAGAGTAGACCGCTCTGATACCACTGATCTGGA
This sequence comes from Pinus taeda, assembly GCA_000404065.3. NCBI lineage: Eukaryota > Viridiplantae > Streptophyta > Pinopsida > Pinales > Pinaceae > Pinus > Pinus taeda. The sequence continues at coordinate 14,636 of APFE031462904.1, forward strand.
TTTAAGAAGGAATGCAACAAATTACAGATATAACCATAAATACAAAGATGCAGTAGAAATAACATTTCATTTCATCAATAACAAATATTGAATTATGCTTACAAATAGAATGGAAATAAGATTAGCTTGGACGATGGTATCTTATCTCTTAGAAAAGATGTGGCAGTTACATGCCTCTGAACTATGTCACAATGAGGCTCAAGGGACTTTTCCTTATTGAATAATAAGAGAAAACCCTAAACAACCAAAACCCTAACCCGAGGAGATGTAACACCAAGAGTTTATGGGCCACGTTGGGGTTAGTTGGACAACCAACTTCCCGGGGTCGCAACTTGGTCATATTATCTCTATTTGATGCGCATGATACCTGTTGGAAAGATATCTCCGAGGACTACGACGGAAAATATGATTTTAGGTAGAAATTCGTTGGTACAATATTTCCAAAAAAACATCGTTATGACCTCAAAACGGCTCAGGAAGTTTAGGACCCGAAAAATTGCTAAAAATAGTAAATTGTGCTACAATTAAGGAAACTGAAAAAACTGAAAGAAACAATGGTGGGGGTCCAAGTGAAATTGGTGGGTGGACACCAATATCCACTTGGATCAAATCTGCATCTATGAAGTCACACAACTTCACTCCCTCTACCCATCTGTACCATAGTCCAAATTGGGTAGTGCCTTTAAAGTACCGTAGAACATGCTTAGCTACCCTCCAAAATAATTTTGTTGGCCTAACCGTAGCTTGGATCATTTGGTTGATTGCAGAGCACATATATGTTCGTGTGTTCAAAAGATACATCAGTGAACCCACTAGCTGTCGATAAATGGTAACATCCACTTCCTCACTTGAAGTGGCATCCTCCTTCCCCCAGTTGGTCATTAGAGGCATCTCCATGGGTTTACAACTATCCACGTAGAACCTCTGAGTATCTCATTTTCATACTTGCCTTGAGAGACAAACAATTCCCCATTTTCTTGCCATACTTTAAACCTGAGGAAGTAGTGCATGAGACCCATGTCCTTCATTTCAAACTCCCTTGCAAGGTCCTCCTTGTAAGATTGGATTAGCTGCTCATCGCTAGTTAAAATAAAATCATCAACATATAAGACAATAATTAGCAATTTACCTTCTACCAAGATGTGATAGAGGTTTTCATGCGCCTTACTTTTGGTGAAGCCCAAACAGGTGAGATAACTATTGATCCTAGCGTACCAAGCATAGGTTGCTTGTTTGAGACCATACAACACTCGCTTGTGTCTTCACACATGAGATTCCCAATAAAAAGTCTCAAAGCCTTCTGGTTATTCGATGTACACCTCCTCCTCAATAACTCCATTGAGGAATTTTGTTTTTACATCCATCTGGTGGATCTTCCACCCCATCAGCATAGCCAGGGCAAGAATCGATCTAATGGATGAGTACCTTGCTACATGAGGAAAGGTCTCCTCATATTCAATCCCTTCAAATTGAGAGTACCCCTTGGCCACAAATCTAGCCTTGTACTTATGTATGCTTCTGTCTGCTACTTGCATCACGTTGAATATCCATCTCGAAACTAATTTTGATTTATCTGTTGGTCTTGGGACCACTTCCCAAACACTGTTCTTTAAAATGTATTTGTATTCCTCCACCATTTCGTCAACCCATACAGGTTTCTCTACTGCTTACTCAAAAGAGGATGACTCAATCTCTACAAGCTCAATCATTAGAGCCATGTAGCTAGTGTACCGATCTGGTAACCTTCTCTGCCTACGCTGATTTGAAGGAGCACCCACATTCTCCCTCACATTTTATGCAACTCTCTTAACTTCTCTGGTCCTTTTTCTTCCTTCTCTATATGGTTATGCTTGAGTGGATATCTCCACTCTCTGCTCCTCAATTTTTGATTTCTCCACAACTTCTTGAGGTTCCTCCTTTGGAGCTAAAATCTCTTCCTCTGGTGGGATCTTAAGCTCCCTCTCAAGCGAGCACCACATGGATTTATCCTCATCAAATTTTACATCCCTTTGTACAACTTTCATTCTAAGGGATGGAAAGTATACATGATAGTTTTGGGGAGTTTTTTTGTAACCCACAAAATACCCCCAATTCTACTTTTGTCTCTAACTTCTTCCTTGATTCTTTGGAGACATGGAAGTAAATAGAGGCTCCAAAAATCCTGAAGTGCGACACATCCAGATTCCTCCTCAATAAAGACTCCTCTGGTGTAATCATGCTAAGAATCTGATGAGGAGTCTAGTTCTTCAAATAGATTTTTGTCTTGCATGCTTCAACCCGTAAATGTAAAGGTAGGCCTTGGTCATGCAACATCACCCTTGCTGCTCCCACAGTGCTACAATTCTTTCTCTCAGCCACCCCATTCTGCTGTGGGTTGTGGGGTTTTTTCATCTCTCGTTGAATGCCTTATTTTGCATAGAAAATTTTAAATTCATTCAACATAGACTCACCTCCATTACCACTCCTAAGAGCCTTCACCTTCTTGTTGATTTCTTTCTCAACCAGTGCCTTGAATTATACAAACTTGGAGAATGTATCATCTTTCTTCCACATGAAGAAGATCCAGCACTTCCGTGAGAGGTCATCAACAAAAATGACAAAATATTTGTGTTTGGCAGTGGAGGCTATCAAGAAAGGTCCAGAGACATTAGAATGAATCCTTTCAAGGATTGCATGTGCATTGTTTTCCTGATCATGGAATGTGGATTTTGTTTACTTCCCCAAATTACATCCTTTGCATGCATCATGTTTCTAAAGTACTCCTTCGAGGAGGCTTGTGGTTATTTGTTGCATGATCCTCAGGGCGCCATGATGCAAATAGCCAAGTCTTTTGTGCCAAAGTTCACCAACATCACGTCTCTACACCTCCTCCACTTTGTGCTTAATGCAACACAATCTTCCACGTCTAGCTTTGTTACAGGTCTATTTGGGCACATCACTCCTGATGGTCATATCAGTACAATTAGGACTCATCAAACCTTAATTCAGTTGCTACATGCCCTAGACAAGTCATCAAATTGAATGCTTTCATCCATGAAAGTTTCCTATCTTGAAACCCTACTGAAATGCCTCCTTGGGACACCAGCCTAGCCTTAGTCAGGAAAAACTATGCTACAGAGCAGGTAGGCCCTTTCAGACCTGCATTGCAGTGCACTTAGGCCCACTTATACCTAGGTTGGGCAAGAATGGGTGAAATTGGCATAGAATTCTGGGAATATTCCTTGATTCTAGGGCATTCTAGAAGGATGCCTAGCTCTTATCTCATCCTATGAGCTCGACTTTGGATAGGCTACGGATCAATTATTCCTCTATCCTCTCATTCCTTTATCCATGGAAACTAACTCCAATTTTGGAAAACCATTCAATGCCCAATTTATGACAAAACCACTTGCATTTCCCTATAAATTGACCACTCATCATAGTGATCAGGGGCTGGAATTTGGATATTGTAGTGAAATACTATTGGTTTGAGACTTGAGATCATTGTTAAGTAATGTTATGCTCTTGGATTGATGTGCTATTGGTGTGATGAGGGTTTGGACTAAGCTGGATGAGTGACACGGGATCGAACCACATTGGGTGTAACTCGTCCTTCTATCGATTAATAAAGTTGTTTCTTCCTTTTCCCATATTCTTGTTTATATTTGTGATGAATATATGTTCAAATGTTGTCGATTCCATTTGTTTATAGTATATAGATCATATGCTTTGATCATTGTCGTCTTCGGTTTATGGTGGCAGGTACCAATTGAGAAAATTTAGTTTGAGCGAGAGCGACAGGAGCAATTCAAAGGAGATCAAAGGAAGCAAAAGATCACAAGTAGCTTTCTTCATCTCATCTATCTATTGTAGGAAAAGGTTAAACCACTTTCTTTCTGTTGTTCTAAGTGTAACTCTCCACATAGGGAATATGTACTTATCTGTAGATATAAATTCCATATAAAAAATTGGTGACCATACTGGGGAACGACCATCGTTCCTGGTAGTTTACCCTTATCATATTACATCCTAGTAGACTTTACTTGACTTCATTAATCTCTTTTTAGTAATCTTGAAGTGTTTTTGGTCGAAAAGTGTGTTTAAATGTCTCTTGATTGGGCTCTCTGGCACCATCACAGTGTTGGTCTTGACATAGTGCACTGCAGAATAGACTTAGCTTAGAGACAATGCTCTGCAACACACTGTCTCCCACTCAAGGTTGCGTCGATCCCTGTCAAGCTAAAAAACCCATTTTTTGTTTGATTTTTCCAAAGTTTCTTCTGATGTTGTTTGCTGAAAGATCAATGTATTCTATGGCTCTGAAATCAATTTTCATTTCTTCTCCTAGCCCTACTTTGGCCTTGATTATTTAGTGTTTCTTAAGAGATTTCTTTATCATTATCAATTCATTGTCAAAGTTAGCTTACATCGATTAGTCTTTTCTAAAAAAGAATTGCCGTAAAGTCTTCATTTCTTTGAAAAAAAAATGTCTTAAAGTCTTCGTTTCTTGTAAAAAGCATTGATTGATCGTTTGTGCATTTAGTTTCCTTATGTTCATCTAAACATTAAAGGAATGAAAAGAAAAACATGCATAATGCATTTAGAAGTTTGTGTGTGCTTGTAGGAATAGTATAGGGAAAGTTGCATTAGTTGTGTTGTATGCTCTTTGTTTAAATATTCTGATTGCTCTATCCCTTTTAGTTATGATTTTCATTGTTTAAATAAAATGAAAAGAATGTTTCTCATTTTAGTTGCATTCTAAGAGTTTCAGAAACATCATGTGGTGAACCTGAAAGGAAAACTTTTAAACAAGATCAACTAAAATTTATCTCAATTAACCTAATGGAGCATTGCAACTTAACGCATAACATTTAAAGGTCTAGGCTAGAGATGTGTTCCGGCATCGCTAAACATAGTAGTTTTTGCTAATGTTCTGCAATACATTCCGAGTGTGATACCTCATTCCATGTAAGTAAGTATATCATAGCTCGTACATGTACTTTCTTATTATCCACGACCTAATGGACAAGTTGAAGCCATCAACAAAATCCTTAGGCGAATGTTTCAACAAATGATAGGAGTTCACAAAAGAAACTGCCATTTGATCTTCTACTCATCTTTGTGGGCTTATTGAACCTTGGTAAGAAACACAACGGATTCACACCTTTTCAATTGGTGTATGGTTTGGAGGTAATCTTACCAATACAATGTGAAATTTCACCACTAAAACTCACAATTGACTTGTTACCTAACACTTCTGATGAGGGAGCACGTTTCTTAGAACTCGTCCATCTAGATGAAACATGTCATGAAGCCGCATTGGCCAACGAAGCACATAAGAAATGAATTAAGGTGCAATATGACCGCAATATCAAGCCTTGCATATTCTCAGAAGGAGACCTGGTCTTGCTTTATGATCAAGAAGCCAATAACTTAGGAGTAGCAAAATTTGAACCATTATGGATGGGCCCCTATATTTTCAAGCATATTTTGGCAAAAGGTTCTTACGAGTTGGTTGATTATGATGGAATTCCATTCTCGTAGCCCCGAAATGAGTTGTATCTTAAACGTTACTATGCTTGACTATGAGTAGTAAAAACACTGTATATATGCTTTGATTATGTGTGTGTATCACAGTTTGACTTCTAGAGTTTTTCACGTGGTTAAGTAATCCGGTTTGCATTTGTTGCAGATGTCAGAATCTTTGGAACCATTTGTTGGTTATGCCGATGGTTCTAGTTGTAGTACGTAGAACCTATCTTCTGCAGCATGGACCATATTCGTTCCAAGTGGCGAGTTAGTGAGTTTTCAAGGGATTTGTATCGATCGTTCTACGAATAATATCGTTGATTATAGTGCATTAACCGAACTCCTCTCTAATGCCATTTCACTTGGCATTCGCTGAATCATCATTAGGCTAGACTCACAACTTGTCGTACTACAACTTACGAATGTTTATACCATCCGAAATCCAACTATTTATCGTATGTTCCTTAGAGTTCATCTCTTGGAAAGAAATTTTGATTGCATTCAATATCAACACATTTCCAAAAACTTTAACACATTGATTGATTCTTTAGCAAACTATGTGTTAAACAGACATTTATGACATATCTAAAAACTAAATTTTTAAATCACATCAACAGTTGAATAGGATTACACATAACCATATAAAAACACTAAAAGTAAAATAGATAGATGTTTAAAGTTTTTACAAAAAATTGTGTCCAAGACATGTTGGTCATCTGACCTCAAAACCTTAAATGCATATAGTAAATCATCCTAAGTAGATCTAATGATGCTCATGATAATAGGTCACCACCTAAGCTATCATGCGCAATAGCCTCATTCAAAGGCTAGGTACACCAATAGTATGGTGTTGTAGTCTCATCAGTAACTCCTTGATCCGGACATCCGGTATACCGAGGGTTAACCTCTCTATATGATCCTACAACTCCACCACTGTCTCGATCAGATCCAAATCCTGGAGAACTGATCTTCCGACATTTCTCCATGCTGGTTCACCCACCTCTTGTTGATGACCCATTGGTTGAACAGTGCCAATATCTGTATAAATGAGAACATTTTTAGTTTATTCTTGGAAACATCAAAAACACAAAAACATGTAAAAACTCAAAAAATCAAAAACACATGGTCAAAACAGTTTATCTATAACACCCCATTGAGCACCCAATGGTAATCTCAAATCTGGATCTCTACGAAAAACCATCCCTGCAAACAGATGCTCCTCAATGACAATGTGTTGTCAACGAAGCGAACTGAAGAATGCAGTAGGAAATGAGATTGATGACTAACCAGCATATCTAGCCATCAACTCAACCCATCTCTGCATCCGTGGATCTCTGGGATCAGTTAAGCTCAGTGACACATGCTAAGGTTGCATCAATGGAATTCTCTCCAAAGTAAAAGAAATCAATATCGAACTATAGCCAAAAAAATTTGTCTTTCCGCTCTTTAATTTAGTTTCTTACTCTTTCATCGAAGAAATTAATGCCTCACACGAGTTGAATATAATTGGCTCAAGGCACTCAAGTGCACACTGCATGTTATGATCTATTCACCAGATGAAGTGTCGCACTACCCACCAACTTTGTGATAGTAAAGAGAATTGTTCGCAAGGGAAAATCACAAACATCCCTGATGTTTATCTTCCCATCTTTTATAGGCTATGTACCTAGCTGCAAAATTGTCAAATGTAGTCCCTCACTGATTCAACCCCATGGTCAGAACCTGAAAGAGAAATGGGGGCACTACGTCTCAACAAACCTGTGAGAAATTAAATTCCATCGATCAATATAGGGAGCACTTTGTCCCCTATGTGAAAATATTGTTCTGTTGGATCCCATGAATGAACCAAGAACTACAATAGTTCTAACTGTTGCCTCATCCCGAATAACCTGAAATATTTGAGTAACGCACAATCTCTGAGGGCCTCAACAGTACCAGGATCATTTAGGGAAACCATATCCTATTCTTCATGTTCTCTTTCACGCTAAGTAATATCCATTCTGATCCGATTAAAGTCTAAAATCACACCATAGGCTTAGTTAGGATCCATTTCATGAAAAAAAAAAGATTTTGGGTAAAACTGATGAAACAAATTTCTAAATTGCGCCCAGTGCAGCCCTGGTCTTGAGACAATGCACTGTGTTAGGGTCCTATAATAATAGGATTAAAAATTTTGAATTGACTATGGTCAATATTATAATATTGTACATACATTTTCTTTCTGCAAATGTATTCCAAAATTTAAAAATGTAAAGAGGGTATGTCCTGAAAAAACAATCAAAGGGAAAAAAGAAACAAAGATAAAAAAAAAGTGAAAAATATGAGCCCCACAAAAAGAGATAAAAATAGATCATGAAAGTGTGCAAATTCAAATGCCACTACTATTTTACTGCTTTACTGTCTGCAAATAATGGTTGTGTGCAGCTTGTCATACATGCCACAACCCATGGTAGTCAAACTGCTTAATATTGACTATTTCATTCTTTGAATTTTATGTTTATAGTTAGAGAATAAAATCTGACCAAACAGTTTAATCTTGGCAGATCATTAGATAGGTAGAGAAAATAAAAGGAGCTCATCCGTTTAATTTGAGCCCTTGGAAGATATAAGGTTAGAAGTAGATAGTTTTTTATATAAAATAAAAGGAAAGAAAAGGGTCTGCTAGCTTAAAATGCACTCAAATAAGTGAAGAATAAATGTTAGGGTAAGCAATGGGTAAGTAGAAGAAATGTTTTTGAAGTATAAAGTTGATTGGAAAAAAGCACATTTATCATGCTTAATCATATGTTTCAATGTGCATGAGCAATTAAGAAAGCAAAAACAAAGGTTTACAAATTCATTTAATTGACTCCCCCTCATTCATTTCATCCCTATACTTACTAATTTCCCCATCCTCAAGTATGTTCTAGTACTAAAATCTTTTAAGTCATAAAGGCTCAAAGTATTTCTCTGACTTTTGGTGGGACTGGACCCTCGGCTTAATGACTTATGGACATCAAGTGTTAGAATTTCCTTCATAAAAGTCATTTCCCTTCATTACCCTAATAAAACCCATTTTCTTAAGGTTAAACTCCATTTGCCTATGAAAAGTAAAAAACCCCATGTTAAATTCCATTCCACTTAAAATACCCACAAAAAGATTTTATCCTAATTATAAGTGTATGTAAAGGAAAAGCGCAAATATTACATCATACTTTGTATTATTTTCTTTCCACTCATTTCAATTCATATTAATTTCTAACTTAATATTATAGCTCCCGATATACCCTTTTTCCTCGTATATAAATAAATCCCCGTATATATTGACCCTATCCTTAGTTTAGCTATAAACTATATTTTTACCCT
>APFE031462904.1:23728-123406 GCA_000404065.3 Pinus taeda
CGATGTCTAAATTAAAGAATTCTTAATTGCTCTTTGATTTAGATTGATTTCTTGAATATCTAGGTTAAAGGATTCTTAATTGCCATTTTATTTTGATTACCCCTTCATTCCTCATTCATTATTCGGGTCTGAGAACCCTTAACTATTCTCTCAACCCGAGTGAAACCCTTTCACCCCTCTGTCTCAAAGATCTGAAAAAAAACACTCTCCTATCTTTCCCTTGGAACGTTCCCTTTAGTGAGTTAATCCAGTTTTGCTCTCTTATTTTTTAACTCCATAGCCCAATGGTCTAAAGACATCATTTCATCCATCTGTCTAAGCAGATTCCACCACCCAATCTCAAAACAAATTAGAAACCCCTTGAACAATAATAACTAGCCTAAAAACATCTTAATTAAAGTAAAGTTAAATTTTAAAGAGAGAGCCCTCTATGAGCATCAGGAAGGCTAGGTCCTTATCTCCAAAAGCGGATTGTGGTTACCTTTGGTTTTTATTTATTTTTATTTCAAAATAATTATCAGAATGATAACATTTCTGGCAACCATACTGGGACAACTAATATTTTCCCTAGAAATATTTTACGGGTTCAAATCTAATCTATGATGGTGAACAGTGATCAGACACACAAAGGTTGAAATCATCCACCTGGCGACTCCAAATCAATTTCACAATCAAGACTCCACTGGAGGAATGAACCTGAAAGAACAATATGGGAAGATCAGGTTCCTAACTTGGTTTATTATCCAAGACATCATGTTTTTTTCTCATCAAGAAGGTTTTTCAATGTATGTTGTATTTTAGAGAAGATCTTAGATTAGTTTTTAATTATTTTCCTTTGAAAATTATAAATATAAAATCTCCTTACACATTTGAGATAATTCTTTTGAATCTTATGATGATCATTTTCCAAAAAAAAAAACCTCAGATAATCAAGAATGATCTTACAATCCCTGTACATATTCTTGTACCTTGGAAATTTCCTGATAGGTATAAGCCACTCATATTACCTCCTACACTCCATGTTTTCCATAACAATTATTACAAGTGTCTCCCTAGGTTTGATGGAGAAGATGGTAAAATCACTGCCCAAAAACATTTTCAAGGGTTTGAGAATTATCTGGACTTATTTGAGATTGATGAAGATGATGTTAGAATCAGACTTTTTGCTCTCTTTTTGCAAAGTAGACTAAAGAGTTGGTTCAAGAATCTACCTATTGCAAGCATCTCAAATTTCCAATAGTCTATCAAATTTTTCCTTAATAGATAGATAATCAAAGTCAATATTTTTGTGATCATAGAAGAATATAACCAATTAAAAAGACAGCCAAATGAAACGATACAACAATTTTCTGACAGATTTAATCAAATCTATTATTCAATGCCATCAAATATAAGACCTTCTCCTCATTCAGCTCTCTTGCATTATCCAAAAGCATTTGATCCAGAGATAGAATTTCAGCTAAGAGAAAGAAACCCCTCAACACTGGAATAGATGTAGAACATTGCAATAGATGTAGAAGTTAATATACAAATTAGAAGAGAAAAGTTGAAATCAGGAGCGGAGAAGAACAAGATTGCAGAGGTAAAACTCGACATTTTGGTAAGAAAAATAGAGGAAAGGATACTGAAGATCACCATGAAAGATAAATTTTTTGTTCAAAATCACCATGACACATTTATTTCACAAAAAGAAGAGGTTTATAGCCATGAACAAATTCCTGCTAGTTCCAACTACCATAGATCAGAAGATAAATTTATAGAACAATATGTGGCGAGGCAATCTACTGACCTAATGCGTATGTTTGATGACATTACTTCTTTTAATGATTTTCCTAAATATGATCAGTATGATGATAATTATGTTCTTCAAATCCAAACTTACTTTACAGAGCAATCAGAAACTACTTTGGGAAATAAAGAAATTCACTTTCAGCAACTTGAAAACAGTGATCATCTTATTCATGTCAGCTATGAAAGTGAGGAAGAAAGTGCAGAAAATTTGGAAATAAGTGAAGCTTCTTTGGCTCTTTTCTTTGCTTCATTTCAGTTCATCAGAGAAAACTTTAAAGAAATCAAAAATCAGCAGTCTTGAGGTATTGATATCGACAACAAAGAGGAGAATGAAAATCTTAATCATGATTCTTCAATTTCATAGTGCAGTTATCAAATTCTATTGAGACGTCTGATCAAATGACACACGAAAGTTCTATACCACTATGTTGTGAATCATTTCAGTTTTTAAAGGAAATATGGTATAATATCTTCAAAGAAAAGGATGAACAACATGTAGAAATCCATGAAGTCCCATTAAAACCCATATGTAATAGGTTGCAACAATCCTTCCATAGAGTAGAAATATCACCACAAAGCTTATCTGAAAATCTGTAGGGTGATAAACATGAAAATGACATTTCACTTTCATCGCATGGAGGCCATCCAAAATAATTGTATAGTTGCTTAGATCAGTTAAATATTAGTGTATATATCTTGGAAGATCCTTTTGTATAGTTTCTAGAGTCAACAAAGGAAATCGAGTATTTCCTTATCTTCTCATTTGTTGACAAGGTTATAATTGGTTTTAGAATCTCAGTTTTGATCACAAACAATCAAATGCATCAAAATACATCAAATTACATAATGCTTGAATGGTTTCATTGGCTGTTTCATTTTACCTAACCAGCAGTTGAAAAGCTGATTAGATTAAATAGGTAGGAATTAAATTTATTTTAGTTTTTAGTTTTAGTTTTCAATGTTACATTTTCCAGAAATTTCATGTTTAAGTCATAATTTTTCAGAAACTATTGTGGCCAATCCAAGATGCATTTTGAGAGACTGGAGGAGGTATGTGTTCATAAAAGGCCAATATAAAAAACCATATCTCACTTTTTACACAGGTATTAAAAAAAGGGAGATAAATTCATATCTTCACAACGTATGTTTCAGACTGTGCAAAGCCCTGTTTTTGACATCTTTTTTCAGAGCATATTATTAATAGCTAGAGCTGAATTTTGTGAACCAGAAAGATTTTTATCTCCATAACATACTTATCTAAAATAACCTCTTTCACTTTTTACATATCTATCTCATATTGAGATATACAAGGGTATCAATGGACCCTAATTTTGCAGAATTTCTAGGGCAGAATGCAGAAAGGGAGGTAGTTAGTGTCTTGGAAGCTTCATCATTAATTAAGAGTTGCTATCAAATTCAAATTTCTCTTCTTTGTCACCATCAATCCATAAATATAGTGCCAAATAGATTCATTAGTTTTAAGTGTCCTTTATTTAAGTTCTATTAATGTAAAACAGTTTGAGATATTTGTAAAACCAACCTTAATATTTTTTCAAGATATTTTAGTTTAGAATTTGTATAAGTACTTCTTCATTTGAAATATTTTGAGATGGATTCTATTAGACATTTCTATATAATTTTTTATCAGAAGACCCAAAGGGTTATTGTATCATTTGTTGATCCAGCAAGCTGAATTGATAAATAAAGATCAAAAATTTCCAAGGATTCATGTGTTGAGCGAATTTCAGACAAGTATTTTCATGTGTTATTGTTATTTTATCAAAACTTATTCATAATATTTAATGTATTTCTCAATCTAAATGTTATAACTTGAATAATACTTCAGAACTTGTTTCATTACACTCTGTTTTAACAGTTATGCATTTAAATGTTTTCTGTTGATGTATAAATCAAAGAATTCTTAATTTCTCTTTGATTTAGATTGATTTCTTGACTATCGAGGTTAAAGGATTCTTAATTGCCCTTTGATTTTGATTACCCCTTCATTCCTCATTCATTATCTGGGTTTGAGAACCCTTAACGGCTCTCTCACCCCGAGTGAAACCCTTTCGCCCCTCTGTCTCAAATATCTGAAAAACACTCTACTATCTTGCCCTTGGAATGTTCCCTTTAGTGAGTTAATCCAGTTTTTCTCTCTTATTTTTTGACTCCATAGCCCAATGGTCTAAAGACATCATTTCATCCATCTGTCTAAGCAGATCCCACCACCCAATCTCAAAATAAATCAAAAACCCCTTAAACAATTATAACTAGCCTAAAAACATCTTAACTAAAACAAAGTTAAATTTTAAAGAGAGAGCCCTCTATGAGCATCAGGAAGGCTAGATCCTTGTCTCCAAAAGTTGTTTGTTGTTATCTTTGGTTTTTCTTTCTTTTTAATTCAAAATAATTATCAGAGTGATAACATTTTTGGCGACCATACTGGGGAAGACTAGTATGTTCCTCATAAATATTTTATAGGTTTAGATTTGAATAATGATGGTGGACGGTGATCAGACACACAAAAGTTAAAATCATCCACCTGGTGACTCCAAATCAATTTCACAATCAAGACTCCACTAGAGGAATGAACCTGAAAGAACAATATGGGAAGATCAGGTTACTAATTTGGATTGTTATCCAATACATCATGGTTTTTCTCATCAATAAGGCTTTTCAATGTATATTGTATTTTAGAGAAGATCTTAGATTAGTTTTCAATTATTTTCCTTTGAAAATTATAAATATAAAATCTCCTTACACATTTGAGCAGAATTCTTTTGAATCTTATGATGATCATTTTCCAATTAAAAAATCTCAGATAATCAAGAATGATCTTACAATCCCTGTACATATTCTTATACCTTGGAAAGTTCCTGATAGGTATAAGCCACTCATCTTACCTCCTACACTCCATGTTTTCCCTAACAATTATTACAATTATCTCCCTAGGTTTGGTGGAGAAGATGGTAAAATCACTGCCCAAAAACATATTTAAGGTTTTGAGAATTATCTGGACTTATTTGAGATTGATGAAGATGATGTTAGAATCAGAATTTTTGCTCTCTCTTTGCAAAGTAGAGTAAAAAGTTGGTCCAAGAATCTACCTATTGCAAGCATCTCAAATTTCCAACAGTTTGTCAAATTTTTCCTTGATAGATGGATAATAAAAGTCAATATTTTTGTGATCATAGAAGAATATAATCAATTAAAAAGACAGCCAAATGAAACAATACAACAATTTGTTCACAAATTTAATCAAATCTATTATTCAATGCCATCAAATATAGGACCTCCTCTTGATTCAGCTTCTTCCATTATCCAAAAGCATTTGATCCAGAGATAGAATTTCAGCTAAGAGAAAGAAACCCCTCAACAATGGAACAGATGTAGAACATTGTAGTAGATGTAGAAGTTAATATATAAATTAGAAGAGAAAAGTTGAAAGCAGGAGCAGAGAAGAACAACATTGCAGAGGTGAAACTCAACATTTTGGTAAAAAAAATAGAGGAAAGGATACAGAGGAGCACCATGAAAGATAAAAAAAAATTGTTCAAAATCACCATGACACATTTATTTCACAAAAAGAAGAGGTTGATAGCCATGAACAAATTCCTGCTAATTCCAACTACCATAGATCAGAATATAGATTTATAGAGCAATATGTGGAGAGGTAATCTGTTGATATAATGTGTATGTTTGATGACATTACTTCTTTTAATGATTTGCATAAATATGATCATTATGATGATAATTATTTTCTTCACATTCAAACTAACTTTACAGAGAAATCAGAAACTAGTTTGGGAAATAAAGAAATTCACTTTCACCAGCTTGGAACCTGTGATCATCTTATTCATATCAGCTATGAAAGTGAGGAAGAAAGTGTAGAAGATTTGGAAATAAGTGAAGCTTCATCGCCTCTTTGTTTTGTTTCATTTTAGTTCATCAGAGAAAACATTAAAGCAATAAAAAATCATCAGCCCTTAGGTATTGATATTGACAACAAAGAAGACAATGAAAATCTTAATCAAGATTCTTCAATTTCACAAGTGCAGTTATCAAATTCTATTAAGACGTCTAATTAGATGAAATAGGAAAGTTCTATACCACTATGTTGTGAATCATTTCAGTTTTTAAAGGAAATATGGTATAATATCTCCAAAGAAAAGGATGAACAGCATGAAAAAATCCATGAAGTCCCATTAAAACCCATATGTAATAGGTTGCAGCAATCCTTCCACAGGGTAGAAATATCATCACAAAGCTTATCTAAAAATTTGCAGGGTGATAAAAATGAAAATGACATTTCACTTTCATGGAATGGAGGCCATCCAGAACAATTGTACAGTTGCTTAGATCAGTTGAACATTAGTGTATATATCTTGGAAGATCCTTTTGTACAGTTTCTAGAGTCAACAAAGGAAATCAAGTATTTCCTTATCTTCTCAATTGTTGACAAGGTTATAATTGGTTTTAGAATCTTAGTTTTGATCACAAACAAGCAAATGCAGCAAAATACATCATATTACATAATGCTTGAATGGTTGCATTGGTTGTTTCATTTTACCTAACCAACAGTTGAATAACTGATTAGAGTAAGTAGGTATGAATTCAATTTATATTAGTTTTCAGTTTTCAGCAAGTTATGAAATAATTCATTAGAAGTTGAAGCCCAGAAAGAAGGTCCTAAAGATCTTAATGATCTATTAGTTTGGTTTGAGAATTGCAGTACCTTCTTTCAGTTTCAGATCAGATTTTAGTTTGTAGAAAAGGGTGTATTTTTAGTTCAAGAGTTTCAGTCACAGAGATTATACAAAAAAGCATATATATGTTTGGGATTGGCCCAATGGATCAGGCTACAAGTCAATAGTGTTCTTGACATCTCACAAGGAGATGGTCATCCCCATGTGGAGCCACTGTTAGGGTCCTATAATAATATGATTCATAATTTTGAATTGACTATGGTCAATATTGTAATATTGTACATACATTTGCTTTCTACAAATGTATTCCCAAATTAAAAAATGTAAAGAGAGTATGCCATAAAAGAACAATAAAAGGGCGAAAAGAAACAAAGATCAAAAAAGTGAAAAATATGAACCCCACAAAAAGAGAAAAAATAGATCATGAAAGTGTGCAAATTCAAATGCCACTACTATTTTATTGCTTTACTTTCTGCAAATAATGGTTGTGTGCAGCTTGTCATACATGCCACAACCCATGGTAGTCAAACTGCTTAATCTTGACTATTTCATTCTTCGAATTTTATGTTTATAGTTAGAGAATAAAATCTGACCAAACAGTTTAATCTTGGCAGATCATTAGATAGGTAGAGAAAATAAAAGGAGCTCATCAGTTTAATTTGAGCCCTTAGGAGATATAATGTTAGAAGTAGATAGTTTGTTTTATAAAAGAAAAGGAAAGAAAAGGGTCTGCTAGCTTAAAATGCACTCAAATAAGTGAATAAAAAATGTTAGGGTAAGCAATGGGTAAGTAGAAGAAAGGTTTTTGAAGTATAAACTTGATTGGAAAAAAGCACATTTATCATGCTTAATCATATGTTTCAATGTGCATGAGCAATTAAGAAAGCAAAAAACAGAGGTTTACAAATTCATTTAATTGACTCCCCCTCATTCATTTCATCCCTATACTTACTAATTCCCCATCCTCAAGTATGTTCTAGTACTAAAATCTTTTAAGTCATAAAGGCTCAGAGTATTTCTCTGACTTTTGGTGGGACTGGACCCTCGGCTTAATGACTTATGGACGTCAAGTGTTAGAATTTCCTTCATAAAAGTCATTTCCCTTCATTACCCTAATAAAACCCATTTTCTTAAGGTTAAACTCCATTTGCCTATGAAAAGTAAAAAACCCCATGTTAAATTCCATTTCACTTAAAATACCCACAAAAAGATTTTATCCTAATTATAAGTGTATGTCAAGGAAAAGCACAAATATTACATCATACTTTGTATTATTTTCTTTCTGCTCATTTCGGTTCATATTAATTTCTGACTTAATAATATAGCTCCCGATATACCTTTTTTCCTCATATATAAATAAATCCTCATGTATATTACCCATACCCTTAGTTTCACTATAAACTATATTTTTACCCTATCCCCCCAACAAAACCCTCTTAACTCACCAATTCTCCGTAAAGTTAAGATAATCTCTCAATATCTTGTCCGATCGTCAGCACCCGAATCCAACAGTTCAAAACCATATCGGGTTCACGTGATATCTAACCTTTACCCACCCGATAAAGTGGTATTTCACGGGCCCCCATCTGCTACTTGTCAAGCGTTAAGGTAGATCGGGTGACCTTGTCAAAATACCGCCTCCTCATTAAAGTGGTGTGATGGCCCCCGATATCGCCTCCCCGCTAAATCCGAAACCACTCATTGTTCATAATATAAAATTCCGCGCCAATTTACCCATTACCCGTTAAAACCCCGAAAACCCTTATTTTTATGCATTTTACTCAGTTACATAGTGAAACCTATAAAACCCTTTCGGTGCCACCCTGAGCCTCTATGACATGGTTTCACCATGGATTCCCTCTCGAACACCTTCCGGACTCTGTCCAAAATTCTTCCCAGTTTCAGTACGGCCACGGGTCACCTCCTCGCAGACCTATGTTTTATTAACAAATCGTTGTATTTTGTTGGTAATTAGAAAAATACCAAAGCTTGGATAAACAGTTTTGATGCTAGTCACAAAACTTGTTTACTCCAAGACTCGAAAGCAAATCTATTTTAAAACCATCATTCAGAAGAAAAAAATAGTTATACACATAACAAAGAAAGAAATCATTCACACAAAGACATTGATTGTTAAAACAAAGGAACCAGACAGAGCATATAGTCAAAAGACAAACAAATCAAACATATAGAAAGTTGATCAATATCCATTATCATATGTTGATACATATAAAAAACTAAATAATTTACTGTTGAAATACATAGTGAAAAGTTAAAATGTACAATAAAAGTAAACACAAAGTAAAGGATATTGACATGTCATCAAAGTAAAAGTGTATTAGATGAAAGAGTATCAGTAAAAGCGTATCAGATTGAAAAATCAAAGTGAAGATAGATGAAAAAACAAAGCAGTCAAGGTAAACAGTAAAAGTAAACATGGAGGCAGTAAGGGTTAAACATAGATGAAGACACTATCACCAGCAACAATGAAGTTTATCCAAAGTAAAGGTAAAAACAGTTAAAAGAAAATTAAGGTTAAAAGATGAAATCAGAGTAGGAATGGTACATTTTCCATAAATTTCTTGTTTAAGTAATAATTTGGCAGAACTGATTGTGGCCAATAAAAGATGCATTTTGAGAAATTGGAGGAGGTATGTGTTCCTAAAAGGCCAATCTACAAAACTGTATCTCACTTTTTACATAGGTATTACAAAAATGGAGATAAATTCATATCTTCACAACCTATTTTTTGGACTGTGCAAAGTCCTATTTTTGACATCTTTTTTTAGAGAATATTGTTAATAGTTGGAGCTAAATTTTGGGAAACTGAAAGAGGTTTATCTCCATAACATACTTATATAAGTAACCTCTTTCACTTTTTACATATCTATCTTGTATTGAGATATACAAATTTATCACTAGACACTAATTTTGTAGAATTTTTGGGGCAGAATGCACAAAGGAAGGAGGTAGTTAGTGACTTGGAAGCTTCATCATCAATTAAGAGTTGTTATCAAATTCGAATTTCTCTTCCTTGTCACCACCAATCCATAAATATAGAGCCAAATAGATTCATTAGTTTTGAGTGCCTTTATTTAAGTTCTATTATTGTAAAACAGTTTGAGATATTTATAAAACCAACCTTGATATTTTTTCAAGATATTTCAGTTTAGAATTTGTATAAATACTTCTTCATTTGAAGGATTTTGAGGTGGATTCTACTAGACATTTCTATAGAATTTTTTATTAGAAGACTCAGAGGGTTATTGTATCATTTGTTGAGCCAGCAAGCTGGATTGATAAATAAAGATCAAACATTTCCAAGGATTCATGTGTTGAGCAAATTTCAGACAAGTATTTTCATGTGTTATTGTTATTTTTCTCAAAGTTATTCATAATATTTAATGCATTTCTCAATCTAAATGTTATAACTGGAATAATACTTCAGAACTTGTTTCATTACACTCTGTTTTAACAGTTATGCATTTAAATGTTTTCTGTTGATGTATAAATCAAAGAATTCTTAATTTCTCTTTGATTTAGATTGATTTCTTGACTATCGAGGTTAAAGGATTCTTAATTGCCCTTTGATTTTGATTACCCCTTCATTCCTCATTCATTATCTGGGTTTGAGAACCCTTAACGGCTCTCTCACCCCGAGTGAAACCCTTTCGCCCCTCTGTCTCAAATATCTGAAAAACACTCTACTATCTTGCCCTTGGAATGTTCCCTTTAGTGAGTTAATCCAGTTTTTCTCTCTTATTTTTTGACTCCATAGCCCAATGGTCTAAAGACATCATTTCATCCATCTGTCTAAGCAGATCCCACCACCCAATCTCAAAATAAATCAAAAACCCCTTAAACAATTATAACTAGCCTAAAAACATCTTAACTAAAACAAAGTTAAATTTTAAAGAGAGAGCCCTCTATGAGCATCAGGAAGGCTAGATCCTTGTCTCCAAAAGTTGTTTGTTGTTATCTTTGGTTTTTCTTTCTTTTTAATTCAAAATAATTATCAGAGTGATAACATTTTTGGCGACCATACTGGGGAAGACTAGTATGTTCCTCATAAATATTTTATAGGTTTAGATTTGAATAATGATGGTGGACGGTGATCAGACACACAAAAGTTAAAATCATCCACCTGGTGACTCCAAATCAATTTCACAATCAAGACTCCACTAGAGGAATGAACCTGAAAGAACAATATGGGAAGATCAGGTTACTAATTTGGATTGTTATCCAATACATCATGGTTTTTCTCATCAATAAGGCTTTTCAATGTATATTGTATTTTAGAGAAGATCTTAGATTAGTTTTCAATTATTTTCCTTTGAAAATTATAAATATAAAATCTCCTTACACATTTGAGCAGAATTCTTTTGAATCTTATGATGATCATTTTCCAATTAAAAAATCTCAGATAATCAAGAATGATCTTACAATCCCTGTACATATTCTTATACCTTGGAAAGTTCCTGATAGGTATAAGCCACTCATCTTACCTCCTACACTCCATGTTTTCCCTAACAATTATTACAATTATCTCCCTAGGTTTGGTGGAGAAGATGGTAAAATCACTGCCCAAAAACATATTTAAGGTTTTGAGAATTATCTGGACTTATTTGAGATTGATGAAGATGATGTTAGAATCAGAATTTTTGCTCTCTCTTTGCAAAGTAGAGTAAAAAGTTGGTCCAAGAATCTACCTATTGCAAGCATCTCAAATTTCCAACAGTTTGTCAAATTTTTCCTTGATAGATGGATAATAAAAGTCAATATTTTTGTGATCATAGAAGAATATAATCAATTAAAAAGACAGCCAAATGAAACAATACAACAATTTGTTCACAAATTTAATCAAATCTATTATTCAATGCCATCAAATATAGGACCTCCTCTTGATTCAGCTTCTTCCATTATCCAAAAGCATTTGATCCAGAGATAGAATTTCAGCTAAGAGAAAGAAACCCCTCAACAATGGAACAGATGTAGAACATTGTAGTAGATGTAGAAGTTAATATATAAATTAGAAGAGAAAAGTTGAAAGCAGGAGCAGAGAAGAACAACATTGCAGAGGTGAAACTCAACATTTTGGTAAAAAAAATAGAGGAAAGGATACAGAGGAGCACCATGAAAGATAAAAAAAAATTGTTCAAAATCACCATGACACATTTATTTCACAAAAAGAAGAGGTTGATAGCCATGAACAAATTCCTGCTAATTCCAACTACCATAGATCAGAATATAGATTTATAGAGCAATATGTGGAGAGGTAATCTGTTGATATAATGTGTATGTTTGATGACATTACTTCTTTTAATGATTTGCATAAATATGATCATTATGATGATAATTATTTTCTTCACATTCAAACTAACTTTACAGAGAAATCAGAAACTAGTTTGGGAAATAAAGAAATTCACTTTCACCAGCTTGGAACCTGTGATCATCTTATTCATATCAGCTATGAAAGTGAGGAAGAAAGTGTAGAAGATTTGGAAATAAGTGAAGCTTCATCGCCTCTTTGTTTTGTTTCATTTTAGTTCATCAGAGAAAACATTAAAGCAATAAAAAATCATCAGCCCTTAGGTATTGATATTGACAACAAAGAAGACAATGAAAATCTTAATCAAGATTCTTCAATTTCACAAGTGCAGTTATCAAATTCTATTAAGACGTCTAATTAGATGAAATAGGAAAGTTCTATACCACTATGTTGTGAATCATTTCAGTTTTTAAAGGAAATATGGTATAATATCTCCAAAGAAAAGGATGAACAGCATGAAAAAATCCATGAAGTCCCATTAAAACCCATATGTAATAGGTTGCAGCAATCCTTCCACAGGGTAGAAATATCATCACAAAGCTTATCTAAAAATTTGCAGGGTGATAAAAATGAAAATGACATTTCACTTTCATGGAATGGAGGCCATCCAGAACAATTGTACAGTTGCTTAGATCAGTTGAACATTAGTGTATATATCTTGGAAGATCCTTTTGTACAGTTTCTAGAGTCAACAAAGGAAATCAAGTATTTCCTTATCTTCTCAATTGTTGACAAGGTTATAATTGGTTTTAGAATCTTAGTTTTGATCACAAACAAGCAAATGCAGCAAAATACATCATATTACATAATGCTTGAATGGTTGCATTGGTTGTTTCATTTTACCTAACCAACAGTTGAATAACTGATTAGAGTAAGTAGGTATGAATTCAATTTATATTAGTTTTCAGTTTTCAGCAAGTTATGAAATAATTCATTAGAAGTTGAAGCCCAGAAAGAAGGTCCTAAAGATCTTAATGATCTATTAGTTTGGTTTGAGAATTGCAGTACCTTCTTTCAGTTTCAGATCAGATTTTAGTTTGTAGAAAAGGGTGTATTTTTAGTTCAAGAGTTTCAGTCACAGAGATTATACAAAAAAGCATATATATGTTTGGGATTGGCCCAATGGATCAGGCTACAAGTCAATAGTGTTCTTGACATCTCACAAGGAGATGGTCATCCCCATGTGGAGCCACTGTTAGGGTCCTATAATAATATGATTCATAATTTTGAATTGACTATGGTCAATATTGTAATATTGTACATACATTTGCTTTCTACAAATGTATTCCCAAATTAAAAAATGTAAAGAGAGTATGCCATAAAAGAACAATAAAAGGGCGAAAAGAAACAAAGATCAAAAAAGTGAAAAATATGAACCCCACAAAAAGAGAAAAAATAGATCATGAAAGTGTGCAAATTCAAATGCCACTACTATTTTATTGCTTTACTTTCTGCAAATAATGGTTGTGTGCAGCTTGTCATACATGCCACAACCCATGGTAGTCAAACTGCTTAATCTTGACTATTTCATTCTTCGAATTTTATGTTTATAGTTAGAGAATAAAATCTGACCAAACAGTTTAATCTTGGCAGATCATTAGATAGGTAGAGAAAATAAAAGGAGCTCATCAGTTTAATTTGAGCCCTTAGGAGATATAATGTTAGAAGTAGATAGTTTGTTTTATAAAAGAAAAGGAAAGAAAAGGGTCTGCTAGCTTAAAATGCACTCAAATAAGTGAATAAAAAATGTTAGGGTAAGCAATGGGTAAGTAGAAGAAAGGTTTTTGAAGTATAAACTTGATTGGAAAAAAGCACATTTATCATGCTTAATCATATGTTTCAATGTGCATGAGCAATTAAGAAAGCAAAAAACAGAGGTTTACAAATTCATTTAATTGACTCCCCCTCATTCATTTCATCCCTATACTTACTAATTCCCCATCCTCAAGTATGTTCTAGTACTAAAATCTTTTAAGTCATAAAGGCTCAGAGTATTTCTCTGACTTTTGGTGGGACTGGACCCTCGGCTTAATGACTTATGGACGTCAAGTGTTAGAATTTCCTTCATAAAAGTCATTTCCCTTCATTACCCTAATAAAACCCATTTTCTTAAGGTTAAACTCCATTTGCCTATGAAAAGTAAAAAACCCCATGTTAAATTCCATTTCACTTAAAATACCCACAAAAAGATTTTATCCTAATTATAAGTGTATGTCAAGGAAAAGCACAAATATTACATCATACTTTGTATTATTTTCTTTCTGCTCATTTCGGTTCATATTAATTTCTGACTTAATAATATAGCTCCCGATATACCTTTTTTCCTCATATATAAATAAATCCTCATGTATATTACCCATACCCTTAGTTTCACTATAAACTATATTTTTACCCTATCCCCCCAACAAAACCCTCTTAACTCACCAATTCTCCGTAAAGTTAAGATAATCTCTCAATATCTTGTCCGATCGTCAGCACCCGAATCCAACAGTTCAAAACCATATCGGGTTCACGTGATATCTAACCTTTACCCACCCGATAAAGTGGTATTTCACGGGCCCCCATCTGCTACTTGTCAAGCGTTAAGGTAGATCGGGTGACCTTGTCAAAATACCGCCTCCTCATTAAAGTGGTGTGATGGCCCCCGATATCGCCTCCCCGCTAAATCCGAAACCACTCATTGTTCATAATATAAAATTCCGCGCCAATTTACCCATTACCCGTTAAAACCCCGAAAACCCTTATTTTTATGCATTTTACTCAGTTACATAGTGAAACCTATAAAACCCTTTCGGTGCCACCCTGAGCCTCTATGACATGGTTTCACCATGGATTCCCTCTCGAACACCTTCCGGACTCTGTCCAAAATTCTTCCCAGTTTCAGTACGGCCACGGGTCACCTCCTCGCAGACCTATGTTTTATTAACAAATCGTTGTATTTTGTTGGTAATTAGAAAAATACCAAAGCTTGGATAAACAGTTTTGATGCTAGTCACAAAACTTGTTTACTCCAAGACTCGAAAGCAAATCTATTTTAAAACCATCATTCAGAAGAAAAAAATAGTTATACACATAACAAAGAAAGAAATCATTCACACAAAGACATTGATTGTTAAAACAAAGGAACCAGACAGAGCATATAGTCAAAAGACAAACAAATCAAACATATAGAAAGTTGATCAATATCCATTATCATATGTTGATACATATAAAAAACTAAATAATTTACTGTTGAAATACATAGTGAAAAGTTAAAATGTACAATAAAAGTAAACACAAAGTAAAGGATATTGACATGTCATCAAAGTAAAAGTGTATTAGATGAAAGAGTATCAGTAAAAGCGTATCAGATTGAAAAATCAAAGTGAAGATAGATGAAAAAACAAAGCAGTCAAGGTAAACAGTAAAAGTAAACATGGAGGCAGTAAGGGTTAAACATAGATGAAGACACTATCACCAGCAACAATGAAGTTTATCCAAAGTAAAGGTAAAAACAGTTAAAAGAAAATTAAGGTTAAAAGATGAAATCAGAGTAGGAATGGTACATTTTCCATAAATTTCTTGTTTAAGTAATAATTTGGCAGAACTGATTGTGGCCAATAAAAGATGCATTTTGAGAAATTGGAGGAGGTATGTGTTCCTAAAAGGCCAATCTACAAAACTGTATCTCACTTTTTACATAGGTATTACAAAAATGGAGATAAATTCATATCTTCACAACCTATTTTTTGGACTGTGCAAAGTCCTATTTTTGACATCTTTTTTTAGAGAATATTGTTAATAGTTGGAGCTAAATTTTGGGAAACTGAAAGAGGTTTATCTCCATAACATACTTATATAAGTAACCTCTTTCACTTTTTACATATCTATCTTGTATTGAGATATACAAATTTATCACTAGACACTAATTTTGTAGAATTTTTGGGGCAGAATGCACAAAGGAAGGAGGTAGTTAGTGACTTGGAAGCTTCATCATCAATTAAGAGTTGTTATCAAATTCGAATTTCTCTTCCTTGTCACCACCAATCCATAAATATAGAGCCAAATAGATTCATTAGTTTTGAGTGCCTTTATTTAAGTTCTATTATTGTAAAACAGTTTGAGATATTTATAAAACCAACCTTGATATTTTTTCAAGATATTTCAGTTTAGAATTTGTATAAATACTTCTTCATTTGAAGGATTTTGAGGTGGATTCTACTAGACATTTCTATAGAATTTTTTATTAGAAGACTCAGAGGGTTATTGTATCATTTGTTGAGCCAGCAAGCTGGATTGATAAATAAAGATCAAACATTTCCAAGGATTCATGTGTTGAGCAAATTTCAGACAAGTATTTTCATGTGTTATTGTTATTTTTCTCAAAGTTATTCATAATATTTAATGCATTTCTCAATCTAAATGTTATAACTGGAACAATGTTTCAGAACTTGTTTCATTGCACTCTGTTTTAACAGTTATGCATTTAAATGTTTTCTGTTGATGTTAAATTAAAGAATTCTTAATTTCTCTTTGATTTAGATTGATTTCTTGAATATCCAGGTTAAAGGATTCTTAATTTCCCTTTGATTTTGATTACCCCTTAATTCCTCATTCATTATCTGGGTCTAGGAACCCTTAACTTCTCTCTCACCCTGAGTGAAACCCTTTTTCCCCTCTGTCTCAAAGATCTAAAAAACACTCTGTTATCTTGCCCTTGGAACGTTCCCTTTAGTGAGTTAATCCAGTTTTTCTCTCTTATTTTTTGACTCCATAGCCCAATCGTCTAAAGACATCATTTCATCCATATGTCTAAGCAGATCCCACCACCCAATCTCAAAACAAATCAGAAACCCCTTTAACAATCATAACCAGCCTAAAAACATCTTAACTAAAACAAAGTTAAATTTTAAAGAGAGGGCCCTCTTTGAGCATTAGGAAGGCTAGGTCTTGATCTCCAAAAGCGGTTTATGGTTACCTTTGGTTTTTCTTTATTTTTCATTCAAAAGAATTATCAAAGTGATAACATTTCTGGCGACCATACTGGGGACGACTAATATTTTCCTTAGAAATATTTTACAGGTTCAGATCTGATCTATGATGGTGGACAGTGATCAGACACACAAAGGTTAAAATCATCCACCTGGCGACTCTAAATCAATTTCACAATCAAGACTCCACTAGAGGAATGAACCTGAAAGAACAATATGGGAAGATCAGGTTCCTAACTTGGATGGTTGTCCAAGACCTCATGTTTTTTCTCATCAAGAATGTTTTCAATGTATATTGTATTTTAGAGAAGATCTTAGATTAGTTTTTAATTATTTTCCTTTGAACATTATAAATATAAAATCTCCTTACACATTTGAGTAGAATTCTTTTGAATCTTATGATGATCATTTTCCAATCAAGAAATCTCAAATAACCAAGAATGATCTTACAGTCCCTGTACATATTCTTGTACCTTGGAAAGTTCCTAATAGGTATAAGCCACTCACCTTACCTCCTACACTCCATGTTTTCCCTAATAATTATTACAAGTATCTCCCTAGGTTTGATGGAGAAGATGGTAAAATCACTACCCAAAAACATATTCAAGGTTTTGAGAATTATCTGGACTTATTTGAGATTGATTAAGATGATGTTAGAATCAGACTTTTTGCTCTCTCTTTGCAAAGTAGAGTAAAGAGTTGGTTCAAGAATCTACCTATTGTAAGCATCTCAAATTTCCAACAGTTTGTCAAATTTTTCCTTGATAGATGAATAATCAAAGTCAATATTTTTGTGATCATAGAAGAATATAATCAGTTAAAAAGACAGCCAAATGAAACAATACAACAATTTCTAACAGATTTAATCAAACCTATTATTCAATGCCATAAAATATAAGACTTCATCCTGATTTAGCTCTCTTGCATTATC
This sequence comes from Pinus taeda, assembly GCA_000404065.3. Taxonomy (NCBI): domain Eukaryota; kingdom Viridiplantae; phylum Streptophyta; class Pinopsida; order Pinales; family Pinaceae; genus Pinus; species Pinus taeda. The sequence continues at coordinate 41,456 of APFE031462904.1, forward strand.
CAAAATCATTTGATCCAAAAATAGAATTTCAGCTAAGAGAAAGAAACCCCTCAACATTGGAACAGATGCAGAACATTGCAGTAAATGTAGAAGTTAATCTGCAAATTAGAAGAGAAAAGTTGAAAGCAGGAGCGGAGAAGAACAACATTGCAGAGGTAAAACTCAACATTTTGGTAAGAAAAATAGAGGAAAGGATACAGAAGATCACCATGAAAGATAAAAAATTTCTTCAAAATCACCATGACACATTTATTTCACAAAGAGAAGAGGTTGATAGCCATGAACAAATTCTTGCTAATTCCAACTACCATAGATCAGAAGATAGATTTATAGAGCAATATGTGGGGAGACAAACTGTTGATCTAATGTGTATGTTTGATGACATTACTTATTTTAATGATTTGCCTAAATATGATTAGTATGATGATAATTATGTTCTTCAAATCCAAACTAACTTTACAGAGTAATCAGAAACTAGTTTGGGAAATAAAGAAATTCACTTTCAGCAGCTTGAAAACAGTGATCATCATATTCATATCAGCTATGAAAGTGAGAAAGAAAGTGCAGAAAATTTGGAAATAAGTGAAGCTTCTTTGCCTCTTTGTTTTGCTTCATTTCAGTTCATCGGAGAAAACTTTAAAGCAATCAAAAATCAACAGTCTTTAGGTATTGATATTGACAACAAAGAAGACAATGAAAATCTTAATCAGGATTCTTCAGTTTCACAAGTGCAGTTATCAAATTCTATTGAGACGTCTGATCAGATGACACAAGAAAGTTCTATACCACTATGTTGTGAATCATTTCAGTTTTTAAAGGAAATATGGTCTAATATCTCCAAAGAAAAGGATGAACAACATGCAGAAATCAATGAAGTCCCATTAAAAACCATATGTAATAGGTTGTAGTAATCCTTCCAGAGGGTAGAAATATCAACACAAAGCTTATTTGAAAATCTGCAGGGTGATAAAGATGAAAATGACATTTCACTTTCATGGCATGGAGGCCATCCAGAACAATTGTATAGTTTCTTAGATCAGTTAAACATTAGTGTATATATCTTGGAAGATCCTTTTGTACAGTTTCTAGAGTCAACGAAGGAAATCAAGTATTTCCTTATCTTCTTATTTGTTGAAAAGGTTATAATTGGTTTTAGAATCTCATTTTTTTTCACAAACAGGCAAATGCAGCAAAACACATCAAATTAAATAATGCTTGAATGGTTGCATTGCCTGTTTCATTTTACCTAACCAGCAGTTGAACAGCTGATTAGAGTAAGTAGGTAGGAATTAAGTTTATTTTAGTTTTCATTTTTCAGAAAGTTATGAAATAATTCATTAGAAGTTGAAGCCCAGAAAGAAGGTCCTAAAGATCTCTATGATCTATTAGTTTGGTTTGAGAATTGCAGTACCTTCTTTCAGTTTTAGATCAGATTTCAGTTTGCAGAAAAGGGTGTATTTTCAGTTCAAGAGTTTCAGTCACAGAGATTATACAACAAAGCATATACATGTTTGGGATTGGCCCAATGGATCAGGCTACTGGTCGACGGTGTTCGTGACATCTCACAAGGAGATGGTCATCCCCATGTGGAGCCACTGTCAGGATCCTATAATAATAGGATTCATAATTTTGTGGTTAGTATTGTAATATTGTACATACATTTTCTTTCTGCAAATGTATTCCCAAATTAAAAAATGTAAAGAGGGTATGTCCTAAAATAGCAATCAAAGGACAAAAAGAAACAAATATAAAAAAAGTGAAAAATATGAATCCCACAAAAAGAGATAAAAATAGATCATGAAAGTGTGCAAATTCAAATGCCACTACTATTTTACTACTTTACTGTCTGCAAATAATGGTTGTGTGAAGCTTGTCATACATGCCACAACCCATGGTAGTCAAACTGCTTAATCTTGACTATTTCATGCTTTGAATTTTCTGTTTATAGTTAGAGAATAAAATCTGACCAAACAACTTAATCTTAGAAAATCATTAGATAGGTAGAGAAAATAAAAGGAGCTCATCAGTTTAATCTAAGCCCTTGGAAGATATAAGGTTAGAAGTAGATAGTTTGTTTTATAAAAGAAAATGAAAGAAAAGGATCTTCTAGCTTAAATGCACCCAAATAAGTGAAGAAAAAATGTTAGGGTAAGTAATGGGTAAGTAGAAGAAAGGTTGTTGAAGTATAAAGTTGATTGGACAAAAGCACATTTATCATTCTTAATCATATGTTTCAATGTGCATGAACAATTAAGAAAGCAAAAATAGAGGTTTACAAGTTCATTTCATTGACTCCCCCTCATTCATTTCATCCCTATACTTACTAATTTCCCCATCCTCAAGTATGTTCTAGTACTAATAATCCTTCAAGTCATAAAGGCTTAGAGCATTTCTCTGACTTTTGGTGGGACCGGACCTTCGGCTTAATAACTTACAGACATCAAGTATTAGAATTCCCTTCATAAAAGTCATTTCCCTTCATTACCCTAATAAAACCCTTTTTCCTAAGGTTAAACTCCATTTGCCTATGAAAAGTAAAAAAATCCCATGTTAAATTCCATTTCACTCAAAATACTCACAAAAGGATTTTATCCTAGGTATAAGTGTATGTAAAGGAAAAGAGCAAATATCACATCATACTTTGTATTATTTTCATTGCACTCATTTTAATTCATATTAATTTCTAACTTAATAATATAGCTCTCGATATACCGTTTTTCCTCGTATATAAATAAATCCTCATATATATTACCCCTACCCTTAGTTTAACTATAAACTATATTTTTACCCTATCCCGCAATGAAACCCTCTTAACTCACCAATTCTCCATAAAGTTAAGATAATCCCTCCACTAACCCCATCTGATCGTTAGCACCTGAATCCAATGGTTCACAGCCATATCGGTTTCACCTAATATCCGACCTTTACCCGCCCGATAAAGTGGTATTTCGGGCCCCCATATGCCACATGTGAAGCATTAAGGTAGATCGGGTTAGATCGGGTGACCTCGCCAAAATACTACCTCCTCAATAAAGCGGTGTGATGGCCTCCGATACCGCCTCCCCACTAAACCCGAAACCACTCACTGTTCATAATATAAAATTCCTCGCCAATTTACCTATTACCCGTTAAAACCCAGAAAACCCTCATTTTCATGCATTTTACTCAGTTACACAACGAAACCTATTAAACCCTTCCAGCGCCACCCTGAGCCTCTAAGACATGATTTCACCATGGATTCCCTTCCGAACACCTTCCGGACTTTGTCGGCAATTATTCCCAATTTCAGACCTGCTTTTTATTAACAAATTGTTGTATTTTGCAGGTAATTAGTAGAATACCAGAGCTTGGATAAATAGTTTGATGCTAGTCACAAAACTTGTTTACTCCAAGACTCGAAAGAAAATCTATTTAAAAACCTTCATTCAGAAGAAGAAAATAGTTATACACAGAACAGAGAATGAAATCATTCACACAGAGACATTGACTATTAAAACAAAGGAACCAGACAGAGCATACAGTCAAAAGACAAACAGATCGAACATACAGAAAGCTGATCAATATCCATTACCATATGCTGATACATATAAAAAAACTAAATAATTTAATGTTGAAATACACATTAAAAAGTTAAAATGTACAGTAAAAGTAAAAATAGAGTAAATGATATTGACAGGTCATCAAAGTAAATGTGTATCAGATGAAAGAGTATCAGTAAAAGTGTATCAGATTGAAAAATCAAAGTGAAGATAGATGAAAGAACACAACACTCAAGGTAAACAGTAAAAGTAAACATGGAGGCAGTTAGGGTTAAACAGAGATGAAGACACTTTCACTAGCAACAATGAATTTTATCCAAATTAAAGGTAAAAACAAGTAAATGAAAATTAAGATTAAAAGATGAAATCAAAGCAGGAATGGTACATTTTCCAGAAATTTCCTGTTTAAGTCATAATTTTGCATAAACTATTGTGGCCAATCCAAGATGCATTTTGAGAAACTGGAGGAGGTATGTGTTCCTAAAAGACCAATCTACAAAACCCTATCTCATGTTTTACACAAGTATTACAAAAATGGAGATAAATTCATACCTTCACAGCCTATTTTTCGGACTGTGCAAAGTCCTATTTTTTACATCTGTTTTTAGAGAATATTGTTAATAGCTAGAGCTGAATTTTTGGAAACTGAAAGAGGTTTATCTCATTAACATACTTATCTACAATAACCTCTTTCACTGTTTACAAATCTATCTCATATTGAGATATACAAGGGTATCACTGGACCCTAATTTTGCAAAAATTTTGAGGCAGAATGCACAAAGGAAGGAGGTAGTTAGTGACTTGGAAGCCTCATCATCAATTAAGAGTTGCTATCAAATTTGAATTTCTCTTCTTTGTCACCATCAATCCATAAATATAGTTCCAAATAGATTCATTAGTTTTGAGTGTCCTTTATTCAGTTCTATTAGTGTAAAACAGTTTGAGATATTTGTAAAACCAACCTTGATATTTTTTCAAGATATTTCAGTTTAGAATTTGTATAAGTACTTTTTCATTTGAAGTATTTTGAGGTGGATTCTATTAGGAATTTCTATAGAATTTTTTATCAGAAGACCCATAGGGTTACTGTATCATTTGTTGAGCCAGCAAGCTGGATTGATAAATAAAGATCAAACATTTCCAAGGTTTCATGTGTTGAGCGAATTTCATACAAGTATTTTCATGTGTTATTGTTATTTTTCTCAAAGTCATTCATAATATTTAATGTATTTCTCAATCTAAATGTTATAACTGGAATAATATTTCAACACTTGTTTCATTACACTCTGTTTTAACAGTCATGCATTTAAATGTTGTCTGTTGATGTCTAAATTAAAGAATTCTTAATTGCTCTTTGATTTAGATTGATTTATTGAATATCCAGGTTAAAGGATTCTTAATTTCACTTTGATTTTGATTACCCTTTCATTCCTAATTCATTATCTGGGTCTGAGAACCCTTACCTGCTCTCTCACCCCGAGTGAAACCCTTTCACCCCTCTATCTCAAAGATCTGAAAAACACTCTGCTATCTTGCCCATGGAACGTTCGCTTTAGTGAGTTAATCTAGTTTTTCTCTCTTATTTTTTGACTCCATAGCCCAATGGTCTAAAGACATCATTTCATCCATCTGTCTAAGCAGATCCCACCACCCAATCTCAAAACAAATCAAAAACCCCTTGAACAATCATAACTAGCCTAAAAACATCTTAACTAAAACAAAGTTAAATTTTAAAGAGAGAGCCCTCTCTGAGCATCAGGAAGGCTAGGTCCTGATCTCCAAAAGTAGTTTGTGGTTACCTTTGGTTTTTCTTTCTTTTTACTTCAAAAGAATTATCAGAGTGATAACACGCTGCAGAGCAGGTACCCTTCTGCTTGACTACATTGTAGCGCAGTTTTCGATGCATTGGGATGTGCTAATCCCAGGGCATGGTATATTTTCCTAGGTACCCCAAAACCCTAAAAAAAATTCTTGAAACTAGAAAATAATGAACTTAAATGAAAGAGAAGAGATAGATCTCCTACCTAGTCCTGACGGCATGAAGAATGGTCCACGGAATCTCTCGCAATTAGCTGTTAAAGTTCGAGCTAAAAGCTAGTTCAGAGCACAAAACTGAACGGTAAATATCAAATGGTAAAAATGACTTGGTAAATTCTTATTTTATGGTTATTTCATAAACTATAGATTTTATCTATTTTTACCAATGAAACAAGTATGTTTAATCCTTTTGGTGGTTTTTTTAGCAAGTTCACAATTGACATAGTGAATTTAACGTGCATGATCATAAATTATACTTTTGACCATAGAGCATACTTTTATCTCTTTTTCGAGCTCTGTTGAACATCGAAAAGGGAACCCCCCTAGAGTCCTCTTTAAGCTCTTTTCAGACTCTCAAAATATGAAAAGATTGCCAAGCTCTTGTCCTTTTTTGCTCGTAAATGGATTGGAATTGACATCTACTCAATATAAGTTTAACCATTTTCCGGGCTGAGATAGGTTACTTACGAAAAAGGAATATGTTGATCAAACATGGTCAGTAGGTTCTCTCTTATATTATTTTACACTTTTTTGGATTTGAGAGACAAATTTATGAAAAAGAACTTATGGAGTTTTCTTTTTGTCCCTTTTCAAATTCTCTAAATATGAAAAGGACCAAGTTCTCATTGTCATTAAACTCGTTAAAATATAAAATAGCGACAAACTTGTCCATCATGACAAGACTAAGTTTCACCTTCACTAAACTCGTTAAAATATCACATGGCAATGGATTCACACCAAGGGTGGAATTATACTACAGGCATATGTTATCCTCCTCAAGATTGTTAAAAAGTAAAGAGGTATTGGTCAGCGATGACTGGGGAAAATGGGAAAAGGGAGAAATCAATTTATGGTAGCAAGTTGCTCTTGAACATGACACTTTCACTTCATCTCTGTGACTTTTGGGTTGGGTTATCTACTTGATGGTTATCATTCCTATGTTCTATCACACCATCCATCACTTTGGTTTTGGGTCAATGCTGCCAATTTATTCAATGTTGCCGACATGTTCAAGAGAAGTCACTCAATAAATTTCATCCTTTGTAATACTCATAAACCTTCATTTTCATTATCGCCATTCTTGAAAATTGTGTCATCAGTCACATTTTGTCTTCAAAACCATTACACTTGTTTCGTTTTGTTGTTGGGGGATACATCAAGGCCCTCCTGCGATGAGTCGCTTCTTGTCGACATCAACACATTATCCAAGAAGTTGACTTAGAAACACCCTTCTAGTACCTTGAGGCTTGCATACATCAATGGCAAGTTTCTCGCTTCCGGTGACAAGTTGAAATCACAGGCCTTCGACCAAAAGACTTTATATGGTGTTCGACATCAAAACATATATTCACACCATGCAGAATGTACTATAGTACCTTGAGAATCATTATCATTATCAGTGATTTCTCTAGCGTCTGTTAACAGCTTACATCATTGGCTGCTAATCAGACGATGTCTTCCCATATTCAACTTCAAATCACATTTTCACATGGTTAGACTTGTACTTGAGTGAATGATTGGACAAGATAGAAGACCCTGGATCTAGTTTCATCCATCTGGGCTGCGAATTTAGGAGAGTACTAAATCATCTGTATGATAGCTTTACATAGATGGTCATCCTATCATGGGTCTATATTTGTAGACGACTATCTGATTTATGTACATGTAATGAAAAGTTTATGTGATGAGTATGGGTATGCCTTTCCTCAGCAATTCATGAAAAATTCAAAGATATCATGATATTATGTATTGTAATTGATGCAGCTCACCATCCACTTTAGATCCTCCTCATCACATCATAAAGCATATCACTCAACATTATCATTTTCGACTTCATGCTTTAGGGGGCAGTTGTTATAGGTCTATTTGGGCACATCACTCCTGACGATCAGAATAGTACAATTAGGACTCATTAAACCCTAATTCAGTTGCTACATGCCCTAGACAAGTCATCAAATTGAATGCTTTCATCCATGAAAGTTTCCTAGCTTGAAACCCTGCTTAAATGCCTTCTTGGGACACCAATGCAGCCTTGGTCAAGGGAAACTGCACTGTAGAGAAGGTAGGCCCATTTAGACCTGCACTGTAGTGCACTTAGGCCCACTTATACCTGCCCTGGGCAAGAATGAGTGAAATTGGTATAGGATTCTGGGAATATTCCTTGATTCTAGAGCATTCTAAAAGGATGCCCAGTTCTTATCTCATCCTATGAGCTTGACTTTGGATAGGCTATGGATCAATTATCCCTCTTCCCTCTCATCCCTCTCTCCATGGAAACTAACTCCAATTTTGAAAAACCATTCAATGCCCAATTTACAAAACCACTTGCATTTCTCTATAAATTGACCACTCATCATAGTGATCAGGGGCTACAATTTGGATATTGTAGTGAAATATTGATGGTTTGAGACTTGAGATCATTGTTAAGTAATGTTATGTTGTTGGATTGATTTACTATTGGTGTGATGACGGTTTGGACTAAGCTAGATGAGTGACACAGGATCAAACAACATTGGGTGTAACTGCTCCTTCTATCAATTAATAAAGTTGTTTGTTCCTTTTCCCATATTCTTGTTTATATCTATGATGAATATATGTTAAAATGTTTTCAATTCCATTTGTTTATAGTAGATATATCATATGCTTTTATCGTTGTCGTCTTCTATTTATGTTGGCAAGTACCAACTAAGCGAATTCAGTTTAAGCAGGAGCGACATGAGCAATTCAAAGGAGATCAAAGGAAGTGAAAGATCACAAGTAGGTTCCTTCATCTCATCTATCTATTGTAGGAAAAGGTTAAACCACTTTCCTTCTATTGTTCTAAGTGTAACTATCCACTTAGGGAAGATGTACTTACGCATAGGTATAAATTCCATATAACAAGCTTATACATGTTCTTCACACGAACCACGATCTACCTCACATGTCCCATGGGTATGTGTCTTAGGAATTATTTCCTTTGTTGAATATCCCATCATAACCATAGTCTTCCAAAAATTTAACAAAGACAATATTTTCTTTAGGCTCGGAACGAACATGCAATACTTTAGCGTGACGGGGGAGCCCGACTCCCTCCAAAAGGTGATTGTACTAATCTCAGTCGCGCTATATCTTTCGTCATCCCCCATCTCGATGTGCATCTACAACTATTTTTCTTCCAAGTCACTCAAAAAGTATCTACACCCTATCATGTGCAACAATGCACTTGAGTCCAAGTGCCACACACTCCCCATCACTGTGTTGGTCATGCATGTAATGAGGGTAAAGTCAAGCTAGAACTGTGAAGCCAAGGCTTCACCTGTTTCTCCTCTTGAGGTGTTCTTTCCCGCCTTCTTGTGTGGACACTTCATGGCATGGTGCCTGAATTCATCACAGTGGAAGCATTTAATTTTGGACAAATCTTTCTTCTCACCCCCTTGACTGGATTCTAGTTTGGATTGAGATTTCTTCCCTTTTCCCTTCTTTTCCTTTCCAACCAATGCAAATTTTTCTTCATCCTCACCCTTGGATGAAATCCCATCTCTGGTATTCACTTTTTTTCCTCCTGTACCAAATTAGAGAATAAATGTTCTCAATTCGACAGTTTCTCACTCCCTTTCACCGAATCTTGATAGCTATGCAAGCTCTTGGGAAGACCCACAAGGGCTAGGATTACCAAGCCTTCTTCAGGGATAATAACACCAACCCTGCCAAGTTCATCATGACATTGTGTAAACTTTCTCAAATATTGTAGAATTGTATCATTATTCTACATCTTGATACTTTGAAGTTTATTCTTGAGCACCAGCTTCCTATGGCCACTATTATTCTCAAAAAAAAAAATCAATTCTTTCCACATAGCGAACGCAGTTTATTTTCTGTAGAAATATGAGACAATGCGATCAAGATTATTATCCTCACCTTGGCCACATCTTTCTTCCACTAAGCAAGGTTCTAGGCATTAGATGCTTGTGATTTAGCAACATCTGACTTGATGTATTCTATCAATCCATTGCCATCCAATACTGCCTCCATGTGATTATTCCATGCAACAAAATTAGAGATTCCTTCCAAGGCATACTCTAGCATTAGTCCATTGATGGCCATCTTCTCAGCTCTGAAGAAATCTTGCTGCACTGAGCTCCAAAATCGAACCTCCTAAGAAAAAATTTGAATTCCTTCTCTATTGTGAATCTTGCTCTGATACCATGTAGAAATTATGATGTATATTTGCAACTTCTCATGAAGTTTTAATCAAAATCACAAGACACAAACCTACTCTACTACTCTGTGGACATTAATTCACAATCTAGAACAAAAAATTTAGACATGCAATAGAAAATAACACACATGCAATAATTGTTTTTTTCTCGAGGAAGGAAAATTGCTAAAAAAATCCAATGCCTACTTGCATTAAATCAAAAGAATATATATGTACTAAAATTTATTTTCTCAACTGAGCACACCCTGCAAGTGCATAACCTATCTCTCTTCTCACCAAAAGGATCTGACCCAAATTTAGTCAGATTTTGCCTCTGCTTGAGTCCTATTTCCTTGCGTTGTTCATTGAGAAATTAGGCCCCTATTATTTAGTAAATTCCTCAAATTAATTGCACAATTCATTTAGGATTATCCTCTTATTGGATGCAACACCTGCACACTCAAGACTAGTCTACAACTGATGTTACACTGCCTTGCAATCTCCACCTCAACTAGGTAAGTCGAATTCTCTACATGCACTAGCTATTTTGGTTTGATTGATCAGTTAACTGGATGATCACTGAGTTTGACTAAAGTCCCACTACTTAATTGACCTTCCACTAGTTCCTTCAAAAGTTGGAACTAGTTTAACTAAAAACAACCTAAGATAACTGACCTTGACTCCTACAAATTAGCAATCACACATGCTGAACTGAAATCTATCTCCTCCAACCCGAATTTACTGAGTAAACTAAGTGACACAAACCATCTCACACAAGTTAACATCATCCAAGTTGTTTGCTGATGTGGAGATTCAAAATTTCTCAATTTAATTAAGGCAAAATCAAATTGAGAATTTCTTGCTACATTTTTCAACAATTATCTTCATCCTCTCCCTTGGATGAACCTCCATCTTTGGTATTTTTCCTGATTTATTCTTGTACCAAATTGGACTATAAGCACTCCTAATTTGATAAATTCTCCCTTCCATTCACAGAGTCCTCTGTCAGGATTTGGAATGCCTAGAATAGCTAGGCTCACCAGGTCATCTTCTACAACATTGACACCAACCCCTCCAAGCTCATCCCAAACTTGTGTAAATCTAGTGAGATACTGTGGAATAATATCATTTTTCTACATCTTAATGTTTCGAAGTTTTTCTTAAAGGGCAGATTTTCTATGGTCACTACTATTTTCCAATAGCTCAGTCAATGCCTTCCACATGGAAAATGGTGTCTCTTTTCCATCGATATTTGAGGGAATGTGGTCTCTCACTCCCTCTAGGATTATTCTCCTCACCTTGGCTACATTTTTCTTCCATCGGGCTAAGTTATGGGCATTAGCTGATCTTGGTTTTGGAATGTTTGTCTCAACATAATCCAGCAATCCATTTTCATAAAGCACTGCCTCCATGTGATCCTTGCAAGAAATGAAATTTGAATTGCCTTCCAAGGCATACTCTAATCTCAGTCCATTGAATGCCATTATCACAACTCTGAGGACATCTTGCTACATTGAAGTTGCAAATTCGAACCTCCTAAGGGAAAACTTCGAAATTCTTGTTCTAATGTGAATCTTGTTATGATACCATGTAGAAATTTGATAGAGTTTCAACTTCTCAAAAAATTTAACCTAAAATCCAGAGACATAATTCTACTCTATTGATCTGCGAAATGAAATTCACAATTTAGAACAACATGCATAAACATGAAATAAGAAAAACCACAAATACATAGTGATTTATAGGGGAAACCAACTGGGAAAAACCCCTCGAGTCTATTTGCATTAATCAATGAATTGAGAAACTATTATAATTGCTAGCTCCAACTCTGAGCTCAACCTGCAAAAGAATAATTGTTCTCCTACTCAATGAATAATCTCTAGCCAACACTTAGCCAAATCTTTACTCACAATGGCCCCTATTTCTTTGCAAAAATCATGAGGAAATCAACCCCTATTCTTTTGTAATTTCCTCTAAAATGATTGCATAATTCCCAAGGATTGATCATTGATTGCATGCAACACCTGTACACTCAACAATAGTTTACAACTGATATTACATTGTCTTGGAATCTCCACCACAACTAACAAATTCAAATTCCTTTCATGCATGAACTATTTTTGGTTGATTGATCAGCTAATTGGATGATCTCTGAGTTAGCCTATTATCCCACTACACAATTGACCTCCAACTACTTTTATTAACTGTTAGAACTAGTTTAACTGAGTACAACTAGGAATAACTAAACTAGATTTTTCTAAATTAGCAATCACATATTCATAACTGAACTCCAAACCCTCTAACTGAAATTTACTGAGAGAATTGAGTGACAAGAGCCATGTCACCTCAGTTAGCTGCCTCCAAGTTATTTGGTGATGTGGAAATTTTGAATTTTCTCAATCTGACCAAGGCTAAGCCAAATTGAGCCTTTCTTGCTACACTCTTCAACAAATTTCTACATGGTATCAAGACCCTAAAATCACATTAAATATGGAGTATTTTGAATTTATCCCTCATGAATTTAGAATTTGCAGCTTCAGTGCAGTAGATTTTCTTTAGATCTGGGAAAATGTCTTTTAACAGATTGAGACTTGAGTATACATTGGAGGGAACTTTGAATTTCTAAGATTGGAACAAATTTAGGATCATCACAAGTGCCCTAGGAGTATCATTTTGGAGCAACCATAATATTGACAAGTGGGTAGTCCTTGAAGTCCTCATGTACAGTGATCATTGAAGAACTAATGAGTTGTTATGATGTAGATTTGTGGAGCCCTTGTTCAATGGGTTACAGATGGCCAAACCACTAATAATAGGTCAAATCCAGAAGACCTAATGAGCAAACTTCTTAATGGAGCTAAAAGGTTGCTAGTGGGAAGATTAGTAATCCAATGTTTAGTGACACAAAAAGGAGATGTGATCATTGATATTGGCATATTGAGGAGCAGAGAGATTTCCCACATGGAAATCGAGGCTCGGAGGGAGTCTAGTTTCAAAGGGAGCATCCCTATGGAATCTAGTACTTCAGGATCTAGGGAGATCGAATTTCTCTTTGATTGCAGCCATACCCCCAGGTGTGAGGTGGGGCGATGTAGAGCCCTAGTCCCAAAGTTGCAGAGATTTGGGTAGGTTCCATAGGAGAGCAGTAGTAGTTGCAGTATACTCTTCTCATGGATCATCACCTAGCTACAGGGGCCCACAATATTCAGTAACAAAAGGAATAGTGTTAGTTGGTGCAGTTAAATGCTAAGGACCATAGAACTATGTTGATAACAGTCAAGAGGCACAATGAATAATAAAAAACAATGCAATTTTCCCAATAGATAGTTGCAGTTATTACAGTAGCAACAACAACAGTGGGAGGTAGTGCTATGGTACATTCCATAGGAGTTGGATTCGGGTTGTGCAAAGCCCTTTTCTGGCTAAGAGGGAGCGTTAGAATTGTAGAAAGAAAAAGGATCAATTTGACTTTTGCCTTAGTATAAGTAAGCAAATCGAATTTTCACATCAGTAGGATGACTTGGATTGCAGTTAACTTGTGTGACATGGCCTTGTCTACTAGTTTACTTAGTAAATTCTAGTTATAGGCTAGAAGTAGAGTTTTGAATGTAGTGATTTCTAAGATTTAGCAATCTAGTTGAGTTGTTGTTAGTTGAACTCAGTTAACTGAGCTCTAGTCATTAGTTGAGTTAGTTGAAGGTCAGTTGAGTAGTTAAGACTATTGTTAATTCACTAATCTCTTAGTTAACTAGTTAATCAGCTAAAAATAGACAAAGTCATGAATGAAATTCGAATTGCCAAGTTGAAGTGGAGAAAAATGCATTTTGGTATTTATATTTGTATATTTTTTGTGTACATTTCTTTTGCGTTGAAAAGGTGATCAATTCCTCAAGCTGTTGCGTAAGGAAATATAGAATTCCTCTCGTTTTTTAAGGGATAATTCTTAAAGGATTGCACAAGGAAATAGGAGGATGGAGGAGGCAAAAAAATTTTAAGTTTTTGCCAAAGGTCCTCATTCAACAGAGAGAACAGTTTTACCTTTGCAATTGGTGCTTAGAGTTGGAGCATGCACTTGAGTAGAGTTTATGTCTCTTGTTTTCAGTTCAAAATCTGGAGTAATTGCAATTTTTATCAAATTTATACACATCGAAGAGCTAATTGTTTAGTGAATCCAATTCTCATCAACCACTCTACTATTTGACTACTCAATCAATTGGTTGACCATTCAGTTGGTTGCACAAATTATTGCTTTAATAGTCAACCACTCGACTAACTATGTCCTGTTAGTCAATCACTTGACTAATTATCTCCAAAATCTCCAAAGGTTTGTTGAAACAACATAAATTTAGGTTCCAATAACCCCCTATGTTAGGTAAAACATATTGTGTTATCTATAATATCCTTGACAACCCCCACCCTCATATTAGGTTCATGATATTAGGTAAAAAATAATATGTTTTTATCTAATGTATCCGTCATCCCCCACCCTCGTATTAGGTACCTAATATATTTTATCTAATATCGACCCCACATTCATATCAGGTACAATATAGTACATATTGTGTTTTACCTAATATATCCCTTGACCTTATATTTTTTACCTAATATGGGAGTTAAGATTGGGAAAGATGTTAGATAAAACATAAGCATAAGGATGTGGTGGAGGTAGATATTGGGTAAAACATATTATGTTTTACTTAATATTTACCCCACCTAATATGACTTACTTAAGATGGTGGGGTTGAAGTAAGACAGTAGCTAAAACATAATATGGGGTTAGGTGAAGGGGAAATATTAGGTTATATACCCTTAATATATGTTACCTAATGTCTTATATGGCTTCACCTAATATGAAAATCTTACTAAAGAAATATCATAGAAAACATAATATGTTTTACCTAATCTCCATAGTCCAACCCTCACCCTCCTATTAAAATTCCTGTCAAGCTTTTTTTTCCTTCGTTAAAAAAAAACATAAATTTTATAATAACAAATGGTAAAAATAAAAATCTTACCCATCACAATATTTTGCTAATAAAAATGTCAAACATTATAATTTGAATATGAATTATTTTGAACTATCACTAATGAATCATATGATTATGGATGCAGTGAAATTTTGTTTTATTTAAATTGTAATTTTATATATTCTCAATTTTATAAAGAATTTTTATCATATATAAGATACAATCACAATAATGAATAGTTAAAATTCTAAATATTTTTTAAAATTTTAATCCAAAACAAACTAAAATAAGATAAAAACAATTTAAAATATAATAATATATATATAATAATGGTGTGTGTGTTTTTTTTTTTATATATTTAAAATACATTTCTGAATTCATAAAAATAATACCATACCCTTAAAAAAAAAAATTACTTTAAAATTCTACCAATAAACAATTTAAATTCAATTTTTTAAAAAATCTATACTAATTTAAAAATATATTCTAAAATCATCGGTAAGTGACACTATCCCATAAAAATAAAAAATAAAACATTTCATTTGTGCTTTCGTGTGAATGTTCTTATGCTCTTTCCATTAAAAAATATTTTTAAAACACAACTAGCATTAATAGTGCATTTTAACCATGCTTTATCAAACACATAGACTCATGCCATAAACGGGGGATGAGAAGGGTCCCCTGACCCGTCAATACATTATCTACTCAGAGAGAGGTAAGACGAAAGGACAGCACTGTCTACGGATCCTCCATGTCTCCGAAGGAGATGAGGAGCGTCCCGTGACCCATTAATGCATTGTCTTCTCAAGAGTGTGAGGTAAGACTAAAGAAAATCACTAGCTACGGATGTTTCATGTCTCTTTAAGGCCTTGATAAATCTTCGTTTATTTCATAAATACAATAATTTGATTGCATTTTAACACTGTAAATACTAAAAATGAGCCCATAAAGAGCAGATAATCAAGAAGGAAACGCTTCAATCACAGACTGGAAATCAGGAATGGTGATTATTTTATAATGACCGAATCCACCTTCTAATAAAATCTTCTTCCATTCTTCCTCTGTTCTTTCCTTCCCACCAGCGCAGTGTGCCACCATTACCAGATCAAATACTAAAACTAAATTAGGATCCAGAACCAGCTTCTCTTTCTCGCCACCATTATTATTATCACCGCTTATGTGATTAGAGTCCAGCGCCACTACATCAACAATAATGAGCTTCCCCGTCTCCGGGATCGCCTTCCTGCAGCTCTTCAATATCTTGATACAGTCCTCGTCACCCCAGTCATGCATGATCCACTGACGACATCGCACAAACAAATTGTATAATCAAAACGTGCTCTCAGCTCATTCTAATAATTGAATTACATGCCAACTCAGCGAGTTAAAGACTTACCTTCATGAATATGGCGTCAGCAGAGGGCACGGTTTCAAACATGTCTCCGCCCATGTGCTCCACACCTATTTACAGGCATTTATAGGTATAAGTTTGTTATAAAATTGTTATGCATATATACCATTGATGAAGCAAAGATGTTATTAATAACCTAGGAGATGGGGAGCAGTGGCCACGACATGAGGGAGGTCGTAGTTGATGCCTTTGATGGAAGGATAAGCTCTCACAATCTCTGCAATGGCGGTTCCAGTTCCGCCCCCAATATCCACCAAGGAAGTCAAGCCGTCAAAGCCACGGTATTTGGACAGAAGCGCTTTCATCACGATTCTGGCGTTGCAGGCCATGGCGTTG
The DNA here is from genome assembly GCA_000404065.3 of Pinus taeda. Lineage (NCBI taxonomy): Eukaryota > Viridiplantae > Streptophyta > Pinopsida > Pinales > Pinaceae > Pinus > Pinus taeda. Next base: position 57,926 of record APFE031462904.1, read on the forward strand.
TTAAAGAGATGGTTGAAGTCTGGATGAGCGGAGGCGTAAGCCCAGATGTCGGCCCCGTTAGCCCTCTCGAAAGCGACGCCTCCGTCGAGCACGCACTCATTGAAACGATGCCAAGGCGCCATGGTTCTCTCGTCGCTCTGCATCAACACCATCGGCACCATCGACAACTCCCGCTCTTTGACAAGCCACTTGGACGTGGGCGTAAGCCCGTATCTCGTCTCGCAAGCACCGGCGTCTGCGCCTTTGACAACGGTGGCGCGGAAAACGCCCTTCGCCACGAGGACGCGCATGATTCTGAAGAGGCAGGCGGCATCGGGCGATTCAGTGGGCAGCCTGGCCACGATTTCGTTGAGGGAAAGAGTGGCGCGGGGGCCTTCGCGGGCGATCATGTCGGGGATTCCCAAGAGAACCACGCATTTCACGGCCAACGACTCCACAAAGGCGAACGTGGACTTCCAAGCATCTGCCTGCCCCAGCAGTTCCTCTTCTTCGCTTTCGAAGAATCCATCGGTACAGAATGCACCGCCATTGTTCAGAGCCAGACCGCTCATATTCGATTCCCTTCTGCAGCAATTGCAAATAGCGAATTAAGAGCCTTGGAATCCCGGCCACCATGCAGAGACTCACAACAATAACCGAGAGGAGGCATTGCATCTTATAGCACGAACAGCCCTGTGAGATCCGAAAAAGTTGCTTCAGTCAATTCAGTCTAGAAACTGCTAAGAAAATGTGGCTCAGGACCCGCCCGTCAATAAAATGGAGGATTATCTTCTGATCGCAGATTTATTCAATATGAAAGGGTATTTCAAATTGTAACCCTAACGTTTAATAATACGACAGCCCAGGATCCGCCCTGGAAATTCGTACTCCAGGATTTAAATCATGTTCATTGTCGGCAATGGAGCCCAATAAAATCGGAGTACCGCAATCATGTGCATTGTCGGCAATGGAACCCAATAAAATCGGAGTACTGCAATCACGTGCATTGTCGGCAATGGAACCCAATAAAACCGGAGTACTGCCCTCATACGACATGCCTGACCTCATTGGAGCCTACGTCATTCCAACTATTCGAACTAAAGTTAGGGTTGGTAAAATGGTATCATAAAGTTTTGACTGTCAAATCTCTCATTATTGCATACTGAAATACGGTGCGGTTGGCAGGATGCAATTTGACGATAAATTTGTAAATCATGGGCAAAGTGTGTGCTATCAATAATCACCTTTGCAAGTATTATTAAGTGTGGGGTAAGATTGTGTATATATAGTTGAGTAAGGTTGTGTATATATTGGGGAGTAAATCATGGGCAAAGGGTGTGTTATCAATAATCACCTTTGTAAGTATTATTAAATGTTGGGTAAGATTGTGTATATATAGTTGGGTAAGGTTATGTATTTTTTTTTCTCATGAAAAAAATTGTAATTTTATTAAGAAAAGAAATTACATTTTGTAGTTGCATGTGCATATTTCGATATTTTTATCAATAAGAATTAACTTCCGAAGAAGCATTAAAGCTAACTACCTATATCCACACAGGGAGGTAATAGCTCAACAAAGTCTAAGAAAAAGTATCAAAATAAAACAACAGTTCTAGATAGGATTATATTATCTTATTCCACGCAGGGAGATAATATTCAAAACCATATACTGTGTCATTCAAAAATAAATGGCAGCATATCATATCAGTATCAGCGAAAGGAAATATGTACAAAAATATGAATTCAGAGTCTAGAAATTAGTCCATAATGTCCATAAATGGCCTATGATAGCACTGATAATGTACTCCTTCATTCTATTCATGGATCAGCCAGATGCTCAGCTCCCAGATCACGCCTTCTTTGGAAAGACGGTCAGCATTTGTGTTTCGCTCCCTGTAGATGTGATTACATGAAAAATGGTCAAAATTGGATATCAATCTTAATGCTTCATCTAGAATGTGTCTCAATGAGAAAGACCAGCAATGAGAACTTCTGTTTAACCAGTCGCAAACTATTTTAGAGTCTCCAAACAACTGTAAAGCATGGCAATTCTTCTTCAAAGCAAAATGGATAATAAGTAAAGTTGCTGAAAGTTCTGCAAAGTTGTTAGTTCCCCTCCTTAGCCCCATAATCAGGCTGAATGATTGCCTCTTTGTTATGTGAGGGATGGCACCCCCCCACAACCTTCTTCTTGTGCAGCCCCATCGAAATATCCCCAAGGCATGTTGGGGTCAAACTGTTCCTGAGTGATATTCCTAGCGCGAGGAGGGGGCGTGTCATTAGGGATGAGATCATAATCTTCTTTGATCTTGGCGGCAATGATAGTCCAACTGGGGGGGGGTATTTTGAAAGATTAAAAGATTACAAGCTATCCATATAGCCTAGCAAAACAGCAAGGGGAGGTTCCTCAGTTTGTGGGGCACGATAAAGGAATACCAAATGTCCCAGGCTTCAATCAGAGAGTCCACTTGTCATTTACAAGTTGTGGGAACAGCTACTGTAACAAGATTCCATAAATTACAAGCTTCATGGCAGGTCAAGAATAGATGAGAAGCAGTTTCACCATCCATATTACAAAAATAACACCAATGAGGGCCATGGAAGGATCACTTCATCAGGTTATCCCCAGTGGAGATTTTTTTTCTCATAATGCACCACAATAATCTGGATCTGGGAGGCGCCTTCAACTTCCAGAGGTGTTTCCACCATGTATGAAGGATCTGGGGTTTCCGCGACTCTGTCAAAACAATGTATCCATCCTTTGGAGTATATCTCCCTGACTTTGCCAAAGCCCAGATGATCTCATCATCACCTTCAGTGATTCGGATATGAGCCTCCATGAGAGCCTGTATATAGTCCTTCCAGAGATGCTGCCATAGAGGAGGAATGTTGAGTTGAAGATTTGATTTCCAAGCTTGATGGAGGATAGAGGAGTTTGCCTCATCTGCAATATGAGCAAGGTGTGTAACATTTTGCTCTCTTAGGTGCATATGCATAAGTAGATCTAGAGGTAATCTGTGCATGTTCCCACATCCAATGCACAGGTCTATCCCAATGCGCACTCTGCTCCCCGAATGGATTCACCAAGTAATTCCAGAGTGGATGGGATCCAATGCTTTCAGGACAGCCTTCCAAAAGATTGAAATGCCAGTATAGAGTCTAACTAGTCTTATGATCCAATCTAATATTTGTGCAAAGGCAATATATTTCGAGTAAGCCACCTTTGTCCACAAACTATCTGAAGAGACCAACTACCAACTTAGCTTCACTGCCAGTGCTGAGGAAAAATCATCAAGCTTTTTGAGTCCCCAGTCTCCCCATTTTTTAGGAAGTGTAAGTGCATCCCATTTTTCCCATGCAAAAATTCTTCCTGGTTGATTACCCCTCCATAAGAATCCGCAGCAGAGAGTTTGAATCCTCGCCAAAATGCCCCTAGGAATCTAGGCTAAGCACATCCAATAGACCAGGGTTGCTTCCAGGACACTCTTAATGAGTGTTAATCGGCCTGCGCGAGATAAAAATCTTAGGTACCATATGCTGAGTCTTTTTTCCAGCTTGGGAATGAGCCAAGTCCAATCCGCAATCTTGTATCTTATGGGCTTTAACTTGCATCCCAAATATTTTAGACCCTCCTCCAGATCAATCTATACAAAGTGGAATCTGTGGAGAGCGTAAAGGATTTCATGCTGTGAGCAGGCGGTGGCCGTAAAAGTAGATTTTCCATCATTAATAATCATCCCTGTGGCTTTCTAAAACAAAGAAAATATATCTCTGATAGAAGTCAGATCCCCAACGCTTCCATTTAGAAAAACTAGCACGTCATCTACAAACAAAAGGTGTGTGAGCATGAAATCATCCGTTATCTTTACACCCTTGAGTCTTCCTCTCCTATGTTCTTCTTTTATTATCCTACTAAGCCCTTCCATGATCAGAAGAAACATGAGTGGTGAGAGGGGACACCCTTGTCATAAACCTCGAGCCGAAGTGAAGAATGGAGATGCACTCCCATTGACCAGGACACTAAATGGGATGTTAGTTATGCATCCCATTATCCATTTAATAAAGTTGAATGGGAATCCAAGGTGAGTTAAAATCATTCACAAGTATAACCAATTCACCCTGTCAAAAGCTTTAGATAAATCAACCTTCATGATCATACCTTTGCCTTTTGTGTTGTGGAGAGAGTTTCCTGTGCAGTCCCAATCGCCTCATGGATTTACCTGTCCTATAGGAAAGCAAATTATCATGCAAGATGTGCTTGGATAAAATTGGCTTCAATCTGTTTGCTATTATTTTGGCTATAATCTTATACAAACGGTTACAAAGCAAAATGGGACGGAATTCATCAAAAGTTGTCGGATTGTCTTGACTTTAGAATGAGAGCAATGAAAGTGGAGGTTATGGCTACTTCCAAACGACCCGAAGCTCTTGACTCCTCAACTACACTAAGTACATCCGAACCAATCAAATAAAAAAAAACCAAATAGAATTCGATGGACCATCCATCAGGTCCTGGGCTTTTGTCCTTATTGAACCATTTCAAAGTGGCCTCTAGCTCCTCTAAAGTTACCTCTTGCATCAAATCATCTTCATCCTCTTGCTCCACATACCTAGGGAACAACTGAGCAACTCTGATAATTCCAGCCAATTTAGTCTCCCTAGGGTCACTATAGGCATTTTTAAAATGAGAGTTGGCCATAGAAGCGAGCTGAGGGAAAGTGTTTGTTGTCCTTCCCTATTCATCCTGCATTTTCCATATGGTGTTTAATGCTTTCCTCCCATTAGCAAACTTTTGATAAAACTTTGTATTTGCATCCCCCTCCTAAATCCAGATGGTCCTGCTTCTCAGTCTCCATTTGTCTTCCCTCTCTTTGAGGATTTTTCCATGAGCCGAGTAGAGGGAAGTGATTTTATTCTTATGCTCCTCTGAGCCATATAGGCCACCCAGCGCATTTTCAAAATCTGCCAGCTTAAGCTCTATCTGACTCGGAGATTGATCATCCTGTAATCCTTTTTGGTGAGCCCAGATTTTGGACATCTTCTTTAGCTCTGAGAGGTTATGGATAAATCCTGCTATTACATCACCCCTCACTCCTGGAGGGTTTGTTTTCCATAAATCAGTCACCATGTTGATGTATGATGCTTCCTTAAGCCAGGTTGAACTGAACTTAAATGGACCCTTCGACCTGGCTCTTCCACATTCCATTTCCATATATATAGGAAGATGGTCTGAGAGCCCACCCATGCCAACTCATTGCCTGATGTTGAGTCCCAGATCCATAACATGTTCTTTGACTAAAAATATGTCTAGCCTCCTGGCCAGGCCATTATCACCAACGCTATTGTTCCTCCAAGTGGCTTGAATCTTTGCTGTGGGTATATCGATCAGGTGGTGAAATTCCAAGATGGATGAGAAGTAGTCCGAGAGGGAGTCCCTTTGTGCGTACTGTCCCAGGGTTCATCATGTCCTATGGAAAAGTTGAGGTCCCCTCTGACTATCAAATTATCGACCGAAAGTAGATCCAATCTTAGAAGATGGTCCCAAAATTCAGGTCTATTCTGGCAAGGCCCATATATATTGATAATTCTTAAAAGCATCCCCAGTTCAGCTGAGTGAACATCAGCCCCTAAGTAACCAACCCCACCCCAGCTGTTAATTGTCTTGATAGATCGAGCATTGATGCCCAAAGAAAGTCCTCCAGATCGGCCTTGGGCATCCAATCCCATAAATTTCCATCTCGGCAGAGAGTGCTCAAGAGTGCGGGAAATATCATTAGCGGGGCCTAAGGTCTCCTGGAGGAAGATAATATCCAGCGAGCCGGCAGAGAGTAACTGACGAAGAGCTATTTTTTATCAAGCCTAGCTAGCCCTCTGCAATTGAAGGATAGTATCTTCATAGAGGGGGTTTAGAGGGGGTAGTTCTAGCTCTAAGAACCCCAGGAATAGTGGATTGTTTGCCCATAGCAATATCGACATCCGCTTGAGCTTGAGTGCTTTTAACACCAGAGGGACAGCCTCGGGAAGCCTTAGGAAGGTGGGGGGGATGGTAGATGTCAAGACCAACATGATCCTGAATCGAATTCTTCATTCGAGAGCATGTATTATATCTCGGTTCAGAGGGAGCAGCCAAAGAAGCTGAGGGCTCCGGAGGAGGGGTATAGAAAAGGGTGGGGGGTGTGGGGGGAAAGGAGGTGTGAGGGGGAGAAATGTCACATAAACTTTGAATAAGGGCCTCCAATGAGATTATAGTTCCCGATCCCAAAGACTGCCCAAATATTGACATATTATGAATATCAGAAATGCATTGAGTGGGGGGCAAGTGAACATATTTCATACCCGAAGTATTGGAGTCACCGGAGGCTGCCGCGGCCGGAACTGGAACTGGAGGCAGAGGACAATGAGGCGGCCTACCACACTTCCTCGGGGTGCTCTGAGCCGGTTCCGAAGACCTCAAACTAGGACTCAAAAAAGTAGTTGTTCCTCCAGAACGAGGAGTGGCATTCCTTTGCATATCTTCCGAAGCTTGAGGTTGATCCTCCTTTGCAGGATCTTCACGTGACTGAGCCTCCTACTCCTGAGAATCCTGAGAAGTATGCCTCGCCTCCTTCCTGTTGTTCCACCTATTCAGTGGACAATCTTTGAATAGGTTCCCTACCTTGTGGCAACGCCTACATCTAAAGGGAATCCCTTTATAGTCCAGCATCTACCTCCTCGTAACATTCCTCCATTGAATGTTAATGTACTCCGGAAGCCCTTCCAAGAGGTCCATGTGCACTAAAATCCTGGCAAAAGCCATTCTTCCTGTTGAAATAAAAGTGACATCATAGGTGAGGTAGGAACCCATGGCATCCCCAGTCTGCCTGAAGATCTACTCTGTCCAGAAGTGGCAGGGAAGGCCCAGAAGGTGTACCCAGATAGGTCCAGCTTCCACTCTCTCCTGTTTAGGATCAAACATCGGTGTCCACCTACGAAGGAGGATAGGTGCCTGGTCAATGTGCCAAATGGTGGAGAGGACCCAGTTAGTGTGAGCGAGACATTTGAATCGCAGGGCAAACCAACCCTTAACAAAGGTTTGAACCCTAGGGGGTTCTGTCAAATGATGTCCCCAGACTTCCATTTTCCATTTTTGTAGCCTCTCCATGCTATAGTGCCTACCCCTGACTCGCCCCACCAGTACTTTTTTCGCCGAATCCATAGCTTCACAAAACAGTGTGTCCTCGTTTAGTTTGAGGAAGATTTCACTACTGCACTGTGGGAGGTGTCTTTTCCTCTTGGAAGCCCCTTTGAGTTTGCTACTCGTTCCTTCAAATGACCTAGCCGTCTATACCGCCACATGTGTAGCTGAATCTTTTACTACCATGGGTCCTTTTGCCCTAATATTTTCAAAATGGCCTGTAATAATTATGATGCCTGTGAAATTGCCTAGGAGAGGATTCCCTGCGTCCATGGGAGCTGATAGTACTAGTGCTTGGCTTTCTTGCTCTGGAAGATATCCCTCCAAGGGTTTGTCCGACCCTGCCCCTGTTTGTAATGCACCCAAAACCGGCCCTAGGGTTTGAACACCCGAGTCTCGCCAGCTCTCAGCAGTCATCAGGGAACCTGATAAGAGCGGAGGCCTTGTGTAGTCCTGAATAGCCGAGGCTTCTATGGGAAGAGAGATGGAGGGTATGCGTGGCCTTGAGAGAGTAGGGAGGGCTTCGAGATCTGCAGTGAAATCTTGGTCAAACGAGAAGAAATCTTCCACCGTCGTCTCAGGCTGAGTCCCTATGGGATGGTTCTCCGAAGGATCCGTAGAAAAATCATCTTTGTCCTCCATAACTGTCGAAACCCCTTGCTGACAGCTGCCTGCAGGAATGTCAGTAGGGGACCGATAACCGTCTAGGGGAAAATAAAACTAACCAAAAATAAAAACCGCAAACAACTAATAGGTGTGATGATGTAGCCGCTGAGGAGCTGAAAAGGGTTCTTCAGCCTATTTGATCCCACTTCCCTGTAAAAAACTATGTCGCTCACCGAGTTCAATGCCCTAACCCAAGTCGCCCATCATCCCATCTCCCCACTTCCTATCCTTATTGAACTAATTGGTAGAACTTTTGAGTAAAGTTATGTATATATAGGGGAGGGATGTTATTATCTGAACGTGTCCACTTCAGATTTGAATTATTCTATGTAAGTTTTTGAGTTATTGTATGACACTTGTTTTATGCATGTAGCTACCTGTCCCCAGTACCTGGTGACCAGTTCAGTCGGTTTAGGGAATGTTAGGGTTAGTTTAGTCTTGTGTCTTGGAGGATTTTCCAACACGTTGTGCATTTCTATTCGGGCTTGGTTCTTGTTCATGTTTTCCCCCGGGTACTTGCGCAATGATGCTAAAATGTTGATCACATCCATAACCATCCTTAGTGTTGCAGATAGTGGGTTATGGGGTAGTTTTGATTCTTGTTTGAGAGGTTGTTCGGTTGTCAGTTATCATTTGTTTCGTTTGGTTTATTCAACTGGTTTTTCTTCCCCATCTGGTGTATTGGGCTGGGTATTCATCTGTGTTCATCCCTGTGGCAGATTTAGCTCGACTCGGTGTTGGATATGGCTATTTCGTGCTCTAAAAGGGTTTTTTCAGGTATATGAGTAATTTTCCAAGCTTTATGGGATAATTTTTCTTGTTTTATGTAGGTTTAGGGATTTCTAACCCCACGACAATGCATGATGCTTATCTTGCAGGTCATTGTGTGATTTGCAGTTGGAGCTACGATTTTGGAGCATATGGGGCTCCTGTGGCGTGTTGGCATGGAAGAAGTCGACGAAACGATAACTGGAAGGAAGGACACTGTCCTACCAGCCTATTTCCCTGTGTTTTTAAACACATTTGGCTGGATGGATTATTATGCTTTTGTTCAACTTATATGCCTATGTTTTTAAACACCTCCAATTATGTGGGTTTTGGGTTTTGTGTAATTTTGTGTATATTGTTTGTGTGTAATAGCCTTGGTTAAAAACTCATGTAAAATATATATAAATACCACAAATAATGGGACATGTATTCCAAGTTGAATGGTGGGTAGGACATCCTAGTGGGTGTTCATTTGGTTGTTTATGGCTAAGGAAATTGGCAGAGGTAATGGTTAAGGCATTAAAAGTCAAAAAGGCATTTTTGGCACATTTATTTATGAAAAGAATGGAAACTCAAAGAAAAGGGAGGTGAAAGGTCACAAGTTACATGCAAGGAAAATGAAGGAAAATAATGGAAAATGTAGAAAATAGAGGCCTCATTCATTAAATGGCTTTCGAGGATCAATTGGTAACCTTTTGTCAGTTTAGTGTTGGAGCTCTCTCATTTTTATCTCTCTCTCTCATACTCTTGGATACGTAGAGTTTTCGTGGAGCAGTCTTGGAGGGTGTGACATACTTGGGTTCTTGGAATAAGAAGGCAAAGGAAGAGCTAGAAAGCGCAAGAAAGCATTGGCATCAGCTACTACATCATATTTGCTTGCAAGTACCAAGTTGCATGTATGGTCTCTTCACTATTTTGGACATGCATGGCATATGCATGTGGATTCTTGGTCATGATCTGTCATTGGCATGGAAGTTGCATGGATTGATAGTGGGTTTCTTAGCCTTTCCATTTCCTGGATAGCCATGGTGATTGTGGGTTTACTTTCATGGTTTGTTTTTGGTTGTTTCTCATGATTCCTTAGCTTGGGTTGAGTTATTAGTTCCTGGAAGCCCTGGTTGGACAAACGTTCTAGAAGCCCTGTAACAACTTGGGTTGTGTTGCTAGTCCTGGAAGCCTTGGTTGGACAAACACTCTAGAAGCCCTTGGTGGGTTGAGTTACTAGTCCTGTAGGCCTTGGTTGGACAAATTCTCTGTAATCCCGACGACAGTTTTGGGTTGAGTTACTAGTCCTGGAAGCCTTGGTTGGAACAAATGCTCTGGAAGCCTTGGAAAGCTTGGATGGAGACCAATCTGATGATGGTTTTGTGATGTACGACCATGAGGTGGAATCATTGTTGGATGGTTGGAGGTGGATGACTTCTGGAAGCCCTGGATGAGTTTAGATTGATGTGTTCTATGAGATCCCACATTCATGCTTGGAATATGGCACGGGGGTGAATGGCTAAAGAGATTTTTGGGTCAGCCATTCTATGATTGGGTGGAACGTGGTAGTCCCATCTCCAGTTGATTCAATGCATTCATTAATGATAAATCCTTTCCCTTGATTTTCATGTGTAAATGTACTGATGTATTTATGGATTTGATGGTTGATATATTTATTGTATTTTTGTCCCTATTATGTTGGTTATATGCACATTTTATTACAGCAGTTATGTATGGCTCTCAACATGTTTTTAATTGTATGTTAATGGATAATGTGTCCATGACCTAATAGATAATGTAGCAAATTGCATAAGGGAACAATGGTTCAAAGAAATTCTCAGATAAGTATGAGATCCCTACACTTAACTCTGTTATTTACACCTGTAGATTACATGTTGATGATATGTTTGACGAAATGTGTGTCATGGCTAGTAGGGATCCAGCTAAGATCTTGAACAAGTATTTTCTTTAGTACTTTCATTTCCAAGTTACTTTATTGATTTGAAGAGATTGATCAGTCTTGGGCAGTGACCTAGGCTCTGGACCTCAAAAAGTGGCTCAAATCCCGAAGTCGTTGCATAGAACTGACAATTTCTATCCACAGTTGCTGGCAGGAAAGCCTGTGAGAGCGACTTTAGGTTGTTGATCGCTCCCTTGCCCATAGCATGAGATTGACTATGGACCAAGAGACCTAAAATAATAGTGTGACCAAGGGACAGGTTGTCTGAGTGGTTGGTTTATCTTCTAAGGGTTTTGTTGATGATGTTGGATGTTTGTATGGTGTGTTTCCATCGGTTCCACTTCCTTAATGTGACTTAGGAGGTGGAATCATATGATAGTGACCTCTCATCACATGTTTACCCCAGCTGGTTGGTTGCTTGGGTAGATGTGGGAGGAGGGTGTTACAGTTGTGGACCTTATGGATATGTTGTTAGGGTTACATGTTAATATGTTGTTAGGGTCACATCTTGACACTGTAAATTTTAATTAACAATTTGGAGAGCGTTTGTTGATATGCTGTTAGGGTTTGGGTTTTTACTGTGGGTTTTTTTGTGGGATTTTTTGGTGCCAGTGTTGTTTATGATGCCTTAAGCAATTGACATGACACAATTTGTATATTGTTGTGGCCCTTATGGTGACAAGACACAATTTTTTATATTAATGTGGCCCTTATGGATATGTTGCTAGGGTTACATGTTGATATGTTGTTAGGGTTACATATTGATATGTGTTTTTTGATATGTTGTTAGGATTACATGTTGACATTGTAATTGTTAAATAACAGTTTGGAGAGTGTTTCTCTTGTAACACTCCTAAGGTCTAGTGTTCAGAGATTTTCTACACTATTTTTATATTTGACTACAATGGGACTATCTATCAACATCTATTTTGGTTACTTCTATCACTAGGAACCAACTCTATCAAATAATTACAGCTATCTATTATCCATGGGGGATTAAAACTCACCGACCATAGGGCTCTCTTAGCTAGACATTCTATCTTTCTTGTTACCGGTCAACTGATTGAATAGGACTAACTGTAACTTGGCAGAAGTTAGGCTTAAAGGGCCAATGGTTTCCTTGCTTTCCTTGAGGTAAGCAAATTGAATCCTTAGCAAATAGGCAGTGAGCCATAACAACTATCCAATAGGAAGTGAACCCATACCTCAAGAGGCATTGAACCATAGGAACTCTCCTTTGAGTGATTAATTGTTTTGATTGAATGTTAGAACTTTGTTTACTGATAAAAAATACTATTTCTTAAGCTGTAGAGTTCAAGACCTAGAGAAGTGGTGCCTTAAGCTTTCCATGTAACCTTCCAAGTCAATTAGCCTATAATCTATTCTAACAAACAAACATGGATTCAATTGGTTTATTTTTCTTTAGGGAATGGGTGCTAAAGGTAAGGGGATCACCTCTTGAAGTGGAAAAGGTAAACAGAGAGATGTTATGTCGTATAATATTTAACAGTTTGGAGAGTGTTTATTGATATGTTGTTAGGGTTTGGGATTTTTTGTTTAAAGAGCATTGTGGGTTTTTTTTGTGGGATTTTTTGGTTCCAGTGTTGTTTAAGATGCCTTGAACAAATGGAAAGACACAATTTTGTATATTATTGTGGCCCTTATGGTGATAGGACACATTTTTGTATATTGTTGTGACCCTTATGGATATGTTGTTAGGGTTACATGTTGATATGCTATTAGGGTTACATGTTGACATGTAATTGTTAAGTAACAATTTGGAGAGTGTTTGTTGATATGTTGTTAGGGTTTGGGTTTTTTGGTTTAAAGAGCATTGTGGGTTTTTTGGTGCCAGTATTGTTTAAGATGCCTTGAACAACTAACATGAAACAATTTTGTATATAGTTGTGGCCCTTATGGTGACAGGACACAATTTTGTATATTGTTGTGGCCCTTACGGTGACAGGACAATTTTGTATATTGTTGTGGCCCTTATGGATTGCGATGACTTGTCATGATCTGATGTATGTATTTAGGCAGTCACTGGGATTAATATTGAATGGATCTAACTCATTGAATACATTTTGACACAATAATTGTTAAGTAACAGTTTGGAGAGCATTTGTTGATATGTTGTTACGGTTTGTCAAAGTTGAAGGCATAATTGTTGCTAATATGATAGGGTTTCATCACTTTGTTGATCAGGGATATGTTGCCTTCAATATATGTTATCTATGATGTTGGCTAGTGAGAATATGATGTTGGACTAATGAGCTAGGGTTTCACGCTATGATAAAATGTTGCTAGAACTTAATGTTATTAATGAGTAGAGGTTTACTATTATTGATGTCATTGATACAGTGAAAATATTTGATTGTTTGACCAGGGTTTGCATTGTGATCTATGTTGTCCTTGATATTCTGCCTGACCTAAAGGTACTAGTTTTTATCATTTTGACAAGATGCCATATATGTAATATAGTTTATATATATCTTAAATGATTATGATCATATATATATATTTATATATATATATATATAATATCTTAAATTATCAGGGGAAGTTGGATTCTTTATTATATTAATAACGTAATTATTTGTTGTTAATTATTTGCAATGGTTATTGTGTAAGCTAGTTTCTTTGTCAATGGTATATTGTTGCCATTATTTTATTTATTGTTAATGGCACTCATATTTTCATAATTATCCTAAAAATAAATCACTCCAAGAATAATGGCGTCTCTCCCCTAATTTGTTAACTTAGAATTCTTTGATTAATTTATTTTTAGGTTTCTCACAAAAGGAATGGTCATTGTGTAAGATAGTTTCTTTACCAATGATATATTGTTTGCATTACTGAAGTGTTTAGATTAGTGCATGATTATCCAGGTCATACTTGTTGTAGTTGGATCTTCACATCGAAATAAAAATAATTTTCAAAACAGAATTCAAATTCAAATTCAACAGAGTTTAGATTCTTGAATTCAATTGATCTAACTTTTATCAAATTATCCCAACATAGTTCAAATATATAGAGATCATATTATCCCAACAAAGTTCAAATTCTTGAATTCGGTTGATTTACCTTTGTTCCTTGACCATCATAATGACCATTAACATACATTCTCAAATCAAGTAAAACTAGATGTAACTGTGTATAAGAGTGGTATTTTTATCATTTTCAATCCTCAATCTGATGAACTAGATAATCCTTAACTGTGTAGAATTTTAGCTTCTACTATGAAACCAATCAACATATGGCATCCTTACAAAATTAAAATTGCGATGTGGTTACAAAAATTAAGTCATGCCATCCCTATGCTTGATGCCCTCCATTTCCCCCATTGCCCAAATTGTTGAATTGCATGCCTAACCCAAGTATGGTGGACTACCCAAGATTGGTTGATTAGGATGTGCCTGAATGTTTCCATATGCTTGACTCCAATTCGCTCCTTGTATCCATAGAGGGACTGAGTAGCCCAAGTGTCCACTTGTGTTACTAACCCCATCACTGAGTGCAGGTGTCATATAAACATAGTTAAGATTTAAACCTGCACTCGTAGGGGTATAAGAGGTGGGCATAACCCCTAGCTAATAGTGGGAGACTTGGATGTTAATCAGGTCTTGGTATGATGGTGTATGCTCTGCAAGCGGTCCAGTGTGTTGGACATCATCCTATCTTCCTCAAACTAGCTTGGACCATAGTCTTCCCTGCTTGTCACCCCTCCTCTTTTTCCAACACTTGTTGAAACTTCCTTGCCTCCCTCTCTTGCTTTGCCAATTGTTTTGGTGTTCAATATCTTCCCTTTCTTTTTGTCTTTCCAACCTTTCTTTTTCTCGAGCTTCTGCTACTGCAATCCTTGCAGATCTATTATCCTTGGCCAATTCTTTATTTCTCTTTTTAGATTCCTAAATTTCATTTCTTTTACGTCCAGACTCAAACAATACATTCATATAATCTTCAGTTGTGAGAAACTGTGAAATCCTACCCAAACGAAGACAATCTAATGTTGAGTTCCTTGATGAGGCCTTCACTCTCTCTACTGGTAGCTTTAGGAATGCATCAAGTATTCTCTGATTTGTTGTCCCATGCTCCTCGGGATATGACACTTGGCTTTCAACCTCTGATACAACTGATTGGCCCCCATTTTTGTCATATTTAGGTACTTCCTGCTGATATGCTTTTGTTCCAATGATCCATTGTCCACAAAATAATGAACAAGTTTGGTGTTCAACTTTGATGGTTGTGAAGGCATGTCCATGCTTTCCTCATTGGTGGTAGACACATTATGTGTGTTGATATTCATCATGGCCTCTACCAACCATGATGGTGGGAATACTTGGGCTGGCATGCTCAATTGCTCATTATTTAATCTTGTTGCATTCTCATTTGAAATCAAGTTTGCATTTTCATTCACTTCATCAACTGCTTCATATGGAATATCACATGCAGAATTGGTAGGTGGTTCAGTGGGTGTGACAACCTCCATGATATTGATAGTTGGTTCATGAATGAATTGTGTCTCACTCACATGTTCATCATCATCACCATAGAAGTTCCCTTTAGAAAGGGACATTATACCTTCAACAACAACAACATCTTCTTAGGCATCAACATGGTCTTGTAAGTTCTCTTCTTCTTGACCTTCCACGTCAAATTCTTGGCTATAACCAGTATCATGCATAGGAGCATGAACATTAAGTGGTCGTATACCAGTCCTCCTAAATCCAACCTTGATATTAAAAGGTGTGAGAGCCCTTTTAAATGCTTTACTTGCAAGCTCAGCTAGCTCAAACCTTTTTTCTTCCACCCTCGATTCTTTACCATCCATGAAGCTCGCTCGACCTTGAAATAGTTCTTGAAAGGCCCAGACATGCTGACATTAAGGGGTTCAAATATGTGAGTGGTATGGGCTGGAAATGTTAACAGGTTAATGCCCAAATTGTTGGCCTCCTCAATTGTCTGCACATCCATGTGGCTTCCATGGCCATCTAAAATCTGTAGGTGTTTTTTTTCAAGTGAGAAACCACTTGGTACATATGCAAAAAAGTGAAAAATCCAATTAAGGAATAATTCCTTTGTCATCCATGCATGGGGATGTGCAACCATGCATGCACTTGGTTCACAATTTTGTATATATATTTTTAGTTTATTTTTACCTTTGAATAGATAAAATCTTGGGATTGAAGAACCAATTGCATTTACACAACAAAGAATAGTGATCCACTCCCTACTCTTAGGAAAAATATTAGGCACATTTCTGCTCCCTCTCTTGGAAATTACCTGCATACCACAATTCCTTCCTACATGTAAGCCCATTTCATCATAGTTCCATATAAGGTTTGGGGCATATGAGTGTTGCTAGTTCCATATATGGTCTGGGGCATATGATTATTTCTCATATGTAGTAGAAACAATGTTATAGAAATTGGGCATAATTGCAAAGTGTAGATTTAAATCCCTGTCTCTGTCAAGGCCCTTGGCTGTATGTAGCACAAGGTCAGGATTCCTTTGTTTAAATCCACTCCACCACGATTTACCAGGAAACCCATATTTGAAGGGGTTTGGCCTCCCTTGACAGATTTGAGCTACTGTGTATTTAAGTTGTTTAATCTCTAATCCATGTCCCAATTGGGCCATCTCCTTACACCACTCAACCACTTCATCCTCCTCCTCTTCAGTCATAACTATAATAGGGCCTCTACGCTTTGTATTAGTCAACCCGTTTATCCAATAATGTATGTTAGAGGCAGCAATACCGTGTTTTTTTGCAGAGGCACAGATTAAATAACCCTTAAACTCGATGTGATCAATTGCAGCTAACATGTCTTGATTTGTCCAGCCTCTAATGACACTGATTTTATCTATTGAACTTGCACCTTGCACTGTGGTTGACGGTGGGATAACATGATCTACCACCACAGTTTCCTTTTCAATGACATTGCTGGGAGCATTCACATCACCCCCCCATCCTCATTTGATGAACTGGATCACAGTTGGGTCCCCCTCACCCCTAACCTCCTCCTGTTCCTTATATGATCTATAATAGAAACTCTAGTCATGGTTGCAAAAACCTGCAAATTCACCACAAAATTCTGATTTTAAAAAATTGTATTAGAAAACAAGGTAATTTATTGGCCTTTGCAATCAATGAGCAATAACAATTAGTGCTTTATCTATATATTATAACTTCAATCTTACATTTCCTTTATGTGAGCCCTACGGGTGACTGAATACATCTTTGATCTGTAACTCATAATTGGAAGGGTTTTCACACATAAAATTTCATATTACAAGAGGCTTGGAATAATTAAATTCACACAAAGAAACAAGAAATATTGAAAGAAACAGTGAGGATTCACACATAAAATTTATTTCTAGCTTTCTCTTGCATGGTTGTCGGCTTTATTTAATTGTTTTGTCTAGGTTATGAGGATCTTCTAAGGTCTGTTTCATGTTATTGATGATTGGAGTGTATTTTTTCAGTCACTTGTAAGCTTACTTCTCCTCAACAATGACCTATTGCAGATGGTCGAAAAATATCAAGTCTGAAGCATTGCTATTATAGTAGTCTAATATTAAATTGCGGGGGTTAGATTTGAGGGTACAGTGGCATTGAAATTGGTTACTAAACTCGAAGGTATGGTTATTTTCATCTTGAGAATGATTTAATAGTTGATGTCATCATTTAATTAACTGATATATACTTGCCAGTAAGCTACAACAGTCCATGTTTCATTGGGAGTGGTATATTGAAGGACTAGTACTTTCTTGAGTTCGTGTATTGGCATTGATGTTGGCTTTTCTCCCTAGCCTAGTCAAGGATAGGATAGCCTTCTTGGATACTAACTACCTCATTGCATATTTCATCTGTGTCTTACTGCTCAATAGTACTCTAGAGTCTTTGGATGCTATCTTTTATAGATATAAAATCACAAAGGTTACTTAGTGTTCTATCCTCAAATCTTGCTCAACCAATCTTGTTGACAATGGACTGATATCATTGTTATAGTAGTCTGATATTAAATTACAGGGGTCAAATTTGAGGTTACAATGGCATTGAAATTGGTTACTAAACTGAAAGGTATGTTTATTTTCATCTTTAGAATGATTTAAGGGTTGATCTCATCATTTAATTGACTGATATATACTTGCCAGTAAGCTATAACAGTCCATGTTTCATTGAGAGTGGTACATTGAAGGACTAGTACTTTCTTGAGTTAGCATATTGGCATTGTTGTTGGATTTTCTCCCTAGCCTAGTCAAGGATAGGATAGCCTTCTTGAATACTAACTACCTCATTTCATCTCTCATCGATGTCTTACTTCACAATGGTCCTCTAGATTCTCCAGATGTTATCTTTTATAGATCTATAATCACAAAGGTTACTAAGTGTTCTATCCTCGAATCTTGCTTAACCAATCTTATTGACAATGGACTGATATCATTGTTATAGTATTCAAATATTAAATTGCAGGGGTCAGATTTGAGGCTACAATGGCATTGAAATTGGTTAATAAACTGGAAGGTATGGTTATTTTCATCTTGAGGATTTAACGGTTGATCTCATCATTTAATTGACTGATATTTACTTGCCAGTAAGCTAGAACAATCCATGTTTCATTGACAATGGTACATTGAAAGACTAGTACTTTCTTGAGTTTTCATATTGGCATTGTTGTTGGATTTTCTCCCTAGACTACTCAAGGATAGGATAGCCTTCTTGGATACTAACTACCTCATTGCATCTCTCATCGGCGTCTTACTGCTCAGTGGTCCTCTAGAGTCTCTAGATGTTATATTTTATATATCTGTAATCCAACCTTAAAGCAAGCTCATATCTAATAGATAGAGACTAACAAAAGGTTATTAGACTTTGAATGGATTGGGCTTTGAACAGGCTCATTATATTGAGTAACAACTTTAGGTTACAGTGGCCTTGAAATTGTTCAATAAACTGGAATGTATGGTTATTCTCATCTTGAGAATGGTTTAAGTGGTCCTTTAGAGTCTCTGGATGTTATGTTTTATATATCTATAGTCCATCCTTAAAGAATGTTCATATCTAATAGATAGAGACTGACACATGGTTATGAACAGACTCATTGTATTGAGTAATGACCCTGAATGAATGGTAGTTACAGCAGGCCCATATCGCCGCAGAAGGAATAGATCGCTTAACATAAGCAGAGTGAGGTGGGTTCAAATACAATATCTCAAGCCTTAAAGTTCATCCTAAGGCAAAAATGAAATAAATGTTTCTCTGTTGCATCTCATTTGTCTAATTCCTTGTATTTCTGCTCTTGTAATCTTGTAGTTATCTCGCCTTAATTTGATAATCTAATAATTAAAAGAAAAATTCTAATAAGAATATACAAGTGATAAATAGACATTGGTATCGTTATTTAAAAATGCTTCACTAATCAAATCATGTGATTTGTTTAACAAGTGATATTGGCTATAATGGCTTTAATTTACCCTTGTTTCTCAACAAAAATAATGATAAAATAATCAATATGATAACATTATTCAACAAAAACAAATATGTATGTCTCCAGCAGCTGATGAATAGAATGATTGTAACACTGTGCACACACTATGTTTGTATGTCTCCAGTATCTGATGAATAGAATGAATGTAACAGTGTATGAACACTTCGATTGTATGTCTCGAGCAGCTGATGAGTAGAATGCATGTTTCAAATGAAAATCAATAATGGTTGATGTTTTATAGTTTTTTTTTTATCTAGAATTTAATTGGTAGGGAAGATTGGCATAGATTGTCATCTCCCAAATTCAAATTTGTATTCTGGATTGATTTGTACATGATCAAATGGTTGATAATATTTCATGGTTGATCCTTGTGCTTTCCTGTGTTTAATTCTTGAATTGAAAATACTAGTGTGTTTAATACTTGAATCGAAAGGGCTGGTTTCATTTATTTCATCCTCTGAACTAATTCCTGAATTGAATGGTGTCATTTATTGTCTTCAATAGGTTGAATGGTTAAACACGCATGTAGATATGGCTAACACACATTTCACCTATTCTTGTGCAGGTATTACTGTAACACCCCCTCCTCCCAGGTCCACCCAAGTAACCGACCAGTTGGGATAAACATGTGATGAGAGAGGTCACTATAAGGGATTCAACCCCCTTGGTGACCTTAAGGAAATGAAATCGATTGAACATATCAAACAAACCCATCCACATCAGTCAAAACACACTAAGGAGGCATGTCATCCACTCAGACATCCTATCCCTGACTCCTACTGATGTTTTAAGCCTTCTAACCCCAGGCCACTCTCATGCTATAGGCATGACAGTGTGTAGAAGCAAAATTCGCTCTCACAAGCCTATGTTCCAGCGCTCCTGACTCTTTTCAGTAGACCCGTGCCAACGTCCCTGATATTTGAGCCACTTTTCTAGCCCAGAATCCCGGCCTCTACCCAAAACTTGTTACAACCTCCAAAATCCATCAAAGACATGACGACAAGTCAAAAAAATAATAAAAAATAAACCTTAGGACTAGGCCTAAGCATCCCCAACTAGAACTACCATTTTGTCAAACACTTGGCATCAATGTAACCTACAGGTCTAGGATATAAGACAAAGCATAAATGATTGAAAGCATTTATGAAACATAACCAAAAGGATCACCACCTTCTCCGTTGAATTGTTATAACATCAATTAGGTCTTTCATCCATCCATTTAATAATTAGAAGTAAATACATGAAATAACCATGACAAAAACCAATCATATAACCATGCTTACAACCAACATAAAACCATACAAATATTAGAGATATGACAACCATTAAATCCACATATAAACAAGTGAAAAAGTAAGAGAACTTAGCTTTTATTAATCATAGGAAAATCTGACCAGGTCCAGGACTTCCACATACCCCTTGACCATAGACATGGCTGAACCAAATCTCTCTTTCATCCAGTCACCCTTGTGCCATATTCCAAGCATGAATGTGGGATCTCATAGAAAAACCAATCCAAGAACATCCAAGGGAATCCAAAGGTTCAACCACCTCCATCCTCACCAAACCATGATCACACCAAAATTGGTGCTTCAATCACAACTGAACTGAACTTGGAATTCCATCCAGAATTCATCATTGTTGTTGAGGAATTTTCCATCTCCTTGTCTCTCAGACTTTACTGCAATTGAATCCCGGATCACTAGGCCCTAAACCGAGACTAGTATCTCAGGCTTTACCACAATCCAAAACCGTATCACTAGGTCGTAAATCAAGACTTCTCCCTCAGGATTTATCGTGTATCCTACCAAAACCGGTTAAGGGATTCCTAAGCATTTGGGAATGAACCTTGAGACCACCTCCACCCCGGATTCCGAAATCCATCTGGAAAACCAAAGCTCAAAACTGAGATAAGCATCCCAACATACCATGGCATCCGGAAAAATGCAAGGCTAGGTTGAAAATCATTGGCATAACCCGACAAAACCATGCCACCAACGAAAAGAGAACCATACACTAACATGCAAATCCGTGCATGTCCAAACCAATTAGGAAATCACACATGCAAAAGGTTACCTGCAAATATTCCTACTGAAGTTGCTCAATCCTACTTTTCCTTCCTTGATCCTTTCTTTCCTTCCTTTCCTTTGCTTTCTTTTCCTTCCTTGATCCTTTCTTTCCTTCCTTTCCTTTGCTTTCTTTTCCTTCCTTGATCCTTTCTTTCCTTCCTTTCCTTTGCTTCCTTTTCCTTCCTTGATCCAAAGATAGAGTGGTCCAAGAAAATTCTAAGCGACCAAAATTGAGAGAGAGGGAGAGAGAGAGAGAGAGAGAGAGAGAGAGAGAGAGAATAATGGGAAAGCCCCAAACTTGAGCTGACAAAAGGTTACCCACTGATTCTAAAAATCCTTTTTATGAATGAAGACTTTAATTTCTTCATTTTCCATTATTTTCCTTCAATTTCCTCCTCACATGCAACCTGTGACCTTTCATCTTAATTTTCTCCTAATTTCCTCTATTTTCATAAATAAATGTGCCAAAAACTCATTTTTTCCTTTTAATTCCTTTGCCTTAGCGTTTACCAATTTTCCTTAGCCAAAACACACATCTAGAGATGCCCACTAGGATATCTTTTCCCAACATTCAACTTGGAATAATTGTCCCTTAACTGTGGTCATATTTTTCCTTTATTAACTTTTATTACATGAACTTTTCACCAGGGTTGTTACAATTACTCAACAATGAGATGTGTTGCTCTAGTGGAAATCAGTGGGTGACTGTTTGATGGGATAGGTGTACTCCTGGATAGAGTTCAATGGAATGTTTTGTAGTACATTTTGACTTAATTGGTAATTCAGAACTGTAGGTAGTTGGGATAGTATGTCTTGTAAACTTATGATGTTAAGGCTTGGTGTTTGACAGTGGTTGGTCGAATCAATATATGGGCTCATTTTGAACATAATTTAATAACTTATCTAATGTAATATAAACTATTTATGTGCATTTTTTGATGGTTTATGATGACTTTTTGATGGACATGTGGGACCAGTAATATAACTAGTACTGGTCCTTGCACAACAATAGAAGGCTCTCCCCTAGAGAGTGTTGGATTCAACCCTAGAATTTGAAATTTTATAGGATGATTCTCTATCTAAAATTATCTTTATGTGATAAATGGACATGAAATTCAAATATATATAATACTACTAAATCTGTACTTATAAGGACTAAGCTATAAAGTATGATGCATCACTTGGCAAGGGTGGTGCTACGACATTATTATTCATGGTACTTGAATAATATGAAGATGTAAATGAAATTTATTATTGTCATATTATTAAAAAATTATCATTAAATTTAGTTCTACAAGCGTGCTCACTATGATTCAAGTAGACGTTAATGGTCATCCACCACTTCCATGCCTTGGTCCCAAGCAAAAGTTGTAATCTTTCCAAGGGGCTATCAATGTGCATCCCAAATGGACATTATATGCAAAAGTTGCACCCCTAGGAAGTTCATATACCAACTAACCACTTTAGGGCCCAAAAACCTTTTGGCACTTGATTTTATAGGGTTAAGGTTTTGCACTTCTAGAGTTATCTATTTATGTTAAAAGGTCATTCTTTCAACTTCCTGTAATAGTTTTTTGCAATGTGTGTAGATGCAAGCTCTCTTCCTTCAAAGATAACTACTACCATTTTAGCCAATTTGTGTTTTACATTATTATGTTATTTCATTTACCAATAGAAGTTTGGTTTTCATTATATTACTATTCTCTCTATTTTATTTCTCCATATGTGTTCTATTTCCTTTTCTACCTTTCATTTTGTTCTTTGTACAACCTAGATCAGTAGTATCAAAACAACTTGCTCCTTGTTGTTTCTTAATGCATGTCCCTAACAAGGTCAAGGTACAAAGAGGTGGGAGTTAATCTAATTTCACTTGGGAATGATAGCTCTCACCAACCCAACTGACCTCCCATAGTGAAAGAAAAGAGATGATGGAGCAGGAGATCCTATCAATTTGTTGCACAAGGAAGCTATTGCATGACAAAGGAATGTGATGATGGGAAATTTCACCCAGATCCTTTAACATTTTCCAATAATAGTTGAGGCACCTTCAACAAGAAACAATTTTGGAGGTGCAATACCATTTACTATACAAGTTAAATTTAATATCCCCATTTGAAGGCCAAAAGATGCAAACACTTTGGAGAAATGGTTAAATATGTTAGAGGACTATTAATTTGTCCAAAAATTTTAAGGCAGTGAAAAGATCACCTTCACACTCTTGAAATCACTTCCCATGTCGAAAATGAATGGAAAGGTTATTAGGAGAGACACAATAAGGATGATTCTATGATATTCAATGCAAGACCCACTTGGGTTGTTTTTGTTGATGTCCTCAAGGAATAATTCTACCTTGTAGGGAACTATGATGACCAGTACATGAGGTGGACTACTCTACAATAGGAGAGAGACCAAATGATGTCAGAGTACACGTACTCAAAATTGGTAATCTGAATTTATGAAGGAAAAAAATGAAATACAAATTTAAAACATAAAGGAAAAGATACAATGAAACTGAACTTCAATTAATAAATAATAAATATTGAAAATTGTTAACTTGCAGAATGAAAACAAACTAGCTCAGTCGATGGTAAATTATCTCTAAGAAGAGATGTGACAACTTCATGCTTTCTGAATTGTGTTACAATGAGGCTCAAAGGCATTTTTATCATGAAGAAACAATGATAAACCCTAATGGGGTTAGTTGGAAAATCAACTTCTCGGGGTTGTAATTTTAGCATACGATCTCCATTTGGCGTATATGATAGCCTATTAGAATGGTATATATGAGGACATCAAATTTCAACTACAAACATTGATATTTGATTTATGTTTGCCTATTTCCCCAAAAAACATTTTTTATGGCCTAAAAAAAACTTTGAAAGTTTAGGACTTGAACACAGCCAAAAATAGAAAACTAATGAAATAGGAAACTGTGTTGAAAAATAGGAAACTAATAGAAACATTGTTGGGGGTCCAAGTGGAATAGGTAGGTTGAAACTAATATCTACTTGGATTAGTCCTTCCCCCTTAGGAAGCAACGATCCCCATTGTGTTGAGTGCATCCATGAGATGAGGAAAATTTTGTAACTTGTTGAAATTGGTCCCTAGTGAGCCACTTTCCTTGGTACAGGAGCTGACCAAATTTGATAACCTGCTGCCGTTGGATCCTTTGTTGGTGAGTGTCCTTAATATTTTTTCGTTGATTTGATTAGTTATGGCTTGTTCAATGCACTCTGGTTGAGTTTTGTTGGTGTTAGTTTCTCAATGATGTTTGATGTATCCAACAATGGTGTAAAGTATGGTCAAAGGTGGTCCATAATGATAATTACCTCGAAAGCATTGTCACCCACAACCTTGGTGATGGTGTAAGACCCTTATTAGAGAGTTTGAAGCTTTCGATGGGCTCTAGAAAGGCGCTCCTTCTACAAATGCAACCAAACCTTGTCACACACTTGAAATTTATGTGGCAACTGATGTTGATCATGACGTTGTTTGTAATTAGTGTTGAATTTATCCAGGATGTCATGAACTTGTTGGCAGATGTGATGAATGCATTCAATAAACTTGATGGCATTATTAGCTTCAGATTGAACATGTGCATTATTGTTTGTGTAGTTGTAAGAGGAATTGCAACATCAATGCAACGTAATGGTTGAAATTCCATGCCCACCTGAAACGGGTTAAGGGAAGTTGAGTTAGGGAGAGATCTTTTGTAGTTTTGTTGCACATAGGGGAGACTCTCCTCCCATATTCATGGATTTTATGAGTTGTACATGCATAGTATGTGCACTATCATAATGTTGATGACCTCTGCCTGGCCATGAGTATAGGGGTGGAATGCAATCAACTTGTTGAGCTTGGCGTTCAAAAATGACCAAAGGCTCGACCATAATGCACTTAGGAACCTACTATCTAGATCTGACATAGTGGTTTGTAAGATCCCAAAATGTACCCACACTCGTTCAAAGAAGAGCTTGGTAGTGGATTTGTTGTGATACTCTTCTTATAGGCAATTAATATGGCTATCTTAGAAAATATATCAATAACCACAAACACACAATCATTACCATGCTTTGTAGAAGGAAGTCCAGACATATAGTCTAAGGAGATGCATTCCCAAGGCTATCTAAGAGTAGGTAGAGGAGTGTATAGGCCTTGCTTCTTAATAGTTGGCTTGGAAATGGCACAAGAAGTGTAGTATCTTTTATATTTTCCAGCATCATGTTGGAGTTATAACCAATAAAAATACTTTTGTAGTACTACCATTGCCATCTCCACACCAAAGTGCCTTGTGACCTAATTGTAAAGCACCTCCCAAATAGTCTTGGCACACTCACTTGAAGGGACAGAAATACGTCCTAAATAGCACAATAGTCCATCTTGAAGGTGGAAGTCTAGAACAAGCTTTCTAGCCATCAACATATTGTAGATGGCAGTAAATTCTGAGTGATTTTAATATAGTTGTGGCCATCTAGAGGTCTTGCACCCACAAGAGATGAGAACTATGATAAGTGCCACAATTAGGGATTGGCTGAGGCAGTGTGTGACATTATTTATGCTACACTTTTTGTATTTAATGTTTAAATGGAATTGTTGCAGGTATGTGGACCATTTCTAATGGTGATCATTTTACAACTTCCCACGTGCCTACATAATTGAAGAGGTCGATGATCCATGTGGATGATCATCTCCTTCCCCTAAATATAATGTTTCCATTGCTGGAAGGCCTACACGACATAATACATTTCTTTATCATAGGTGCACTACAAAAAAACAAGTCATTAGCGCTAGAAATAACATCATAATCCAATGTTTTTGAGCATGTGAATTGGCTTCAATTGGCATCATTAAACCTGATGCAATTTGACATCTTCACCTGGGTGCCGAAAAGAGCACCAAGAATTGTTTCTTCCATTGTTGCATCCATTTGTACTTCTAGTTTTTCTCCCAATTGTGCTTCCTATTTTTCTTTTGGTATGGCATCGAAAATAACTTATTTTTTTGCTTCCTAATTAATGCCAAGTTATGCTTTCATTATAACATCCTTTATTGCATCGAGTTTTTTCTTTCAATATGGTATTTGTAACAACCCTAGTGAAAATAGCATGTAATAAAAGTTAATAAAGGCAAATAATAACCATGGTTGATAGCACACATATTCCAAGCTAAATGTTGGGCAAAAGCATACTGATGGGGATCATTGGTGATTGATTAATGGCTAAGGAAATTGGCAAAAGGCAATGGAAAAAGGCTTTGGAAAGGCAAAATGGCAATTTGACACATTTATTTATGAAAATAATGGAAATTAGGAGAAAAGGGAGGTGAGGGGTCATAGGTTGCATGTGAGGAGGAAAATGAAGAAAATAAAGGCTTCATTAATAAAAAGGCTTCTAAGGATCAGTTCAAAGACTTTTTCTAGTTCAATTTTGGAGCTCTCTCTCTAATCTCTCTCTCTCATACTCTCGGAAACTTAGATTTTTATTGGAGCACTCTTGGAGAGTATGGCATACTTGGAGTAGCAAGAAGACAAAGGAAGAGAAGGAAACTACAAGAGGACATCGAGATCAACAGCTACAACGGGTTTTTCTTGCAAGTACCAAGTTGCATGTATGTTTTACTAACTAGTTTTGGCATGCATGACATATCCAAGTGGTTAATTGGTCATGATCTGTCACTGACATGGAGGATTTCCTAGATTGACAGTGGGTTTTCCTAACATTTCCATTTCCTGGATAGCCATGGTGTTGTGGGTTCATTTCTTTGTTTTTTGGTCGGTTCTCATGTTTCCTTTAACTTGGGTTGCGTTACTAGTTCCTAGAGCCTCGGTTGGACAAACGCTTTGGAGCCCTGTAACAACTTGGGTTGAGTTACTAGTCATGGAGCCTTGGTTGGACAAACGCTCTGGAGCCCTTGGTGGGTTGAGTTACTAGCCTTGGAGCCTTGGTTGAACAAACGCTCTGGAGCCCAGCAACAGTTGTGGGTTGAGTTACTAGTCTTGGAGCCTTGGTTGGAACAAATGATCTGGAGCCCTGGAAGGCTTGGGTAGAGACCAATCTGGTGATGGTTTTGTGATGTCCGAACGTGAGGTGAAATCATTATTTGATGGGTTGAGGTGATTTGGGCTCTGGAAGCCCTAAATGGTTTTGATTGATGTTTTTTATGAGATCCCACATTCATGCTTGGAATATGGCACGGGGGTGACTGGATGAAGAGAGATTTGGCTCAGCCATGTCTACGGTCAGGTGGTTCATGGAAGTCCCACAACCTATTGGCCTTTGCATTATTAATATGAGGTTATTTCTCCTTGTTCTTTCATGAGTATTATACTAGTTTATATGTGGATTATATGGTTATTGTTTCCTTGGTATTTCTGTTTCTATTATGTTGGTTATGCACATGTATTATGATAGTGGCTATGTATGGCTCTCATCATGTTTTTACTTGTAACAGAATGAAAATTGTATCTATGGCCTAATGGGTGAAACTACAACTAATGTGTTGAGGCAACAATCCTTCTTAGCGATTCTCAGATGAGTATGAGACCCATATGCTCAAATTTGTTGTTTAAACCTGTAGATCACTATATTTGTGATATGTTTGATGAAATTCATGTCATGGCTAGTAGGGGTCCATTCAATTCCTTGTTCAAGTAATTACATTTGTATCATTATTCCATTATTAGCTTTATGTTTTGAAGGTGTCATTTAGTTAGGGGAAATGATTTGATCTTTGGGCCTGGAAAAGTGGCTTAAATCCTGGAAATGCAGGCTCAACACTAGGCAGAAAATTCCTTGGATGCATGCATACCCATATTGTGGGAGCATCCAAAGCCTCCTGTACACATGCATGCCCATATCAAGGGAGCGTCTGAGAGTTTAATGGTTTAAAAAATCAGTGGAACCAAGGGGCTGGTTACCATAGAGGTCGGAATGGTTCCTGGGAGTCCTGTTGTTGATATGGAAGGTCGGTATGGTGTGTTTTCATCGGTTCCTCTTCCTTAAGGTGACTTAGGAGGTCGAATCATATCATAGTAGCTTCTTGTCGCATGTTTACCTCGGTTGACCGTTACTTGGGTAGATGTGGGAGGAGGGTGTTACAGAGTGGTATCATACCATGTTTCACCCCTCAAACTGGATGGGATGTGTGTTGGTCATGCATTCATGTCGGTTGCATATGTGTTTCTTGTGTTGTAAGACCATGTGCTTGTTGCATTGTATGGCATGGGTCATGGTTGTAGTGATGTCGCCATGGGAATTTGATGGTGTTGTTGTGGACTATGTCATCATGAGTGTATGGTTGATTATGCATTGTCTATGCATGCTAGTATTCAAATGTGGTCAAGTGTATAATGATGTGGTGGTTATTGTCATGCATGAGGTCATAGTATGTGTTGTTGATGAGGTCATGTATTGGTGACTGGACTCTAGCTAGAATGATGGTTATATGGCTATATGATTACGTGTTATATTTCTATATGATGTCATGATTACATTATACATATATTACGTTGATTTTTTGCTCCTGCAGATGAAGTATCCTCCCCGAATTATGATAAGGTACGTTGGTTTATTTTGATTTGGTTTAGCTAACATGATATACCTTGCAGGAAGAATATCAAAGATGACTAGCAAGATGGTAGACCACAGTTCCCGAGACTCTCCCTATGGATCAAATGAGAAGCATAGTGTTGGACACTTTTCTGATTTGGAAAACACACTGAGAAGCTTAAAGGCATAAATAAGGAGTTGTAAGGAAGACAATGACAGAATCATACATGCACAAGAGAAACAAGCTGAGGTAAATGCAGTGATACTTCATAGTTTTTTAGAATTGCAGCGACAGGGGCCACTTCGGATCAGCCATGAGTAGGAGAATAAAACTAATGGGCATATGGTAGTAGGTCTCATGGTGGTCACAGGTCAAATATAGATAACACATTGAGAGATGGAAAGTTTTTGGATACTCTGGATAGGAGAGGCGATGGAAACAAGTACTATTCTAGTTTTGGTTCTGACATGCATTATGATCAGCATCGTTATCATCCTTACAAGAGGAGTGATAGGGGATATTTGCAGGACAATTTTATGAAAGCAAAGCCACCTACATTTGATGGAGAGATTAAGAAATAATAAGATGCAGAGGCATGGTTGCTTGATATGAGAAAGTTCTTCAGGTTGCATGGTTACTCAGAGAACATGAAAGCCAGAATTGCTACATTCAATCTCAAAGGTGAATTAGATATTTGGTGTGAATTTGTGAAGAACGTCAACGATATTTATTATGAGGATTTGACTTGGAGTGAGTTCGAGAGCCTATTCTGAAAGAGGTATCTATCAGAGAGATACTATGATGACAGGGTAAAATAATTCTATGAGATAAAGATGGGATCGATGACAGATGAGGAGTAAACTAGCAGATTCTTGGAGCTACTGAGGTATGTGCCTTACCTCAAGGAGGAGAAGGCCAAGATTCAAAGGTTCATTAGTGGATTACAGATTGCATTCAAAGACATGATTGAGTTCGATGAGCCTAGATCATTGGAGGAGGCCATCCGAAAGCTAAAGCATTTCTATGAGCAATCGAAGCAAAGATCAAAGAAGCAAGATGGGAAGGGAAACAATAAGAACAAAGGAAAATGAGACAAGAAGTGAGAAAGGCCTCAGGGTACATGCAATAAAGAGAATGCAACGCTATCTGATAATTTAAATGCATTTAACAAAGGACATGGACTTTGATCTGAGGAGGAGAATAAGGAACCCGTGCGGTGCTAGACTTGTGGAGGAGATCATCATAGGAGAGATTGTCCATAACATCAGGGTGCTAGACCACAGATCGATAGTGCTCAGGGGCACAAACAGTGGTAGATGTTGGACGTAGTATTCCTAGGATCTATGTAGCACTGGATAACAGACAGGCACATCACCAGTGGTCTGTTATCGAGATGGATGGTAAACTTTGTGATCAAGTTGTTTCTATTTTGATTGACCCTGGATCTAATGATAGTTATGTGAACCTTGACTCAGTGGATAAGTGTGGTTTGAAAAAAGAAGTGCATGCAGAGTCTTTGTTAGTTCAGTTGGCTACAAGCACAAAGAAAAGAGTTCATCGCTGGATAAGAGCTTGTATATTTGAATTGAATGGTATGCCTACCTCAGCACATTCAAATGTATTACCATTGGGATCATATAGTATGTTGTTGGGCATGGATTGGTTTTACCTTCATAAAATCAAGGTGGATTGTTATGACAAATCCATTGCGTGCTTGGATGACAATGGGGAACAAAGAGTCTTGCAGGCTAAGAATAAACTAACATCAATGAGAATGGTGACAGCTATGTAGACCAAGCGTAGTCACAAGAAATGGCGTGTCTTATTAGTAGTGCACATTTCTAGTGACAAAGGTAAGGAAATTGAGGATGCAGATGTTTTGAGAAGGTACCCAGTTCTACAGCAGTTTCAGGATGTATTTCCTGGAGACATTTCAGAGTTACCACCTCACAGGGGAGTAGACTTTTCTATTGAGTTGGTGTCAGGGGCAGCTCCAATATCAAAGGTACCTTAAGGATAAGTATGCCTAAGTGGGTAGAGTTGAAGCTACAGTTGAAGGAAATGTTGGACAAGGGATACATTAGGCCAAGTGTATCACCATGGGGCGCACCGGTATTATTTGCAAAGAAGAATGATGGTAATATCAGGCTACGCATTGATTACAAGCAATTGAAAAAGTGACCATCAAGAACAAGTATCCGTTATCGAGCATTGATGACTTGTCTGATTGGTTGAAGGGAGGAGCAGTTTTCATGAATATTGAACTGAGATCCAGATATCATCACGTACGCATTAAAGAAGAGGACATCTACAAGAAATCTTTCAGGACCAGGTATGGGCATTATGAGTTTGTTTTAGTTCCATTTGGTTTAACTAATGTCCCATCTACCTTTATGTGTTTGATGAATAGTGTGTTACATCCGTATTTGGACAAGTTTGTGATTGTGTTCATTGATGATATATTGGTATATTCTAAAAATGAAGAAGAGAATGTCGAGCATTTAGTAGCAGTGTTGAGATTGTTGAGAGAGCATCAATTGTATGCTAATATCAGCAAGTGTAGTTTCTTTCAAATTAAGGTGCACTACTTGGGGCATGTTGTCTCCAAGGAGGGCATAATAGTGGATCCAGAAAATGTAAGAGTTATCATGGAGTGGGCAGCTCCCAGGAATGTAGATGAGGTGAGATATTTCATGGGGTTAGCAGGTTATTACAGGAGGTTCATCAGGAACTTCCCTCAGATTGCTTATCTTATCACATCATTGCAAAGTAAATGTAAGAAGTTTGAATGGACAGAGGAGTGTGCATTATTTTTTAGTAGCTCAAGCAATTGTTGACACATGCACCAATGCTAAAGATTGCAGGTCCAAATAAAGAGTTTGTAGTATGTATAGGTGCTTGCAAGAGAGGACTTGGTGGATTTATTATGCAAGATGGACAGGTGGTATTCTATGAGTCATGAAAACTGAATGAGCATGAGCAGAACTATCTGACACATGATCTTGAGTTGGTAGCAATCATACATGCATTGAAGATGTGGAGGCATTATCTTCTTGGCAGGAGGTTTGCATTGATGAGTGATCATAGTGGTTTGCAGTATCTATTTGACCAACCAAATCTGAATGGTAGGTAGGCTCGGTGGTTGGCCAAAATTAGTGAGTTTCACTTTGAGATCAGGTATATCAAAGGTAAATAGAATAGGTGGCAGATGCTCTTAGCAAGCTAATACGGGTAAATCACATAGCAACTATGAGATCCTATGGGACAAACTTACAGGGTAGGATATTACAGGCAGGTCAATAGGATGTTCGGTATATGGATATTGTGCACAGGCACAGGTGTAGGTGCACAGGGTGTGGAATATCATCTCACGGTAGATGGATTTGTTAGATGTAGGGACAAGATATGTGTGTTAGATAACAGTGAGGTTAAGAAGGTGATCTTGAGGGAGTTTAATGCGAAACCATATTTAGGTCACCAAAGTTATTAGAAGACACTAAAATCAGTGAATAAATTCTATTATTAGTCGAACTTAAAGAGAGATGTAGTAGAGTTTGTGGCTAGGTGCTTGGATTGTCGGCAGGTGAAGGTAGAGTGTAAGCATCCAAGTGGACTACTACAACCGATTATGATTCCAGAGTTGCAATGGGAGGTCATTTCCATGGACGTTATCATGGATTTTCCAAGGACAATGAGATAGCATGATTCCATCATGGTAGTGGTGGATAGGTTGACAAAGGTAGCACACTTCATTCCATTGAAGTCTACATTCTCAGCGAGTGATGTAGCACATGTCTTCATCAAGGATGTGGTCAAATTACATGGGGTTCCAAAGAATATTGTGTCAGACATGGATGCAAAGTTCACTTCTAAGTTTTGGAAGGAATTATTTGCATGTTTGGGAATAGAGTTCGACTTTAGTACAAATTATCATCCACAAACATATGGACAGACAGAGAGGGTCAACAAGATATTAGAGGACATGTTGAATATGTATGTGATGCATCGACAACGAAAGTGGGAAGAGTACCTTCTACTAGTAGAGTTCACTTACAATAATGGGTATCAAGAATCCTTGAGGATGAGGATATTCCCATAAGTTGGAGTGTTCCAGTTAACAAGGTGTTGATAGGACCAAACATTTTGGCAGACATGGAGTGGGAAATGCATGTAATCAAGAAGAATTTGAAAGCAACACAGGATAGGCACAAGAGCTTCACAGATCGAAATAGGTTGTTCAAGGAGTTCCAGGTTGGGGAACAAGTGTACATGCACATCAAACCGAAGAAGATCTCCTTGTGGATTGAATCATGTGCCAAGCTGGCACCTCGAGTTTCTGGACCTTTCAGGATTCTTGAGAGGATTGGGCCAGTAGCCTATCGACTTACACTGCCTCTTACAGTGAAAGTCCATGATGTTTTCCATGTATCATTTCTTAAAAAGTATGTTAAAGATGTTGATCATGTGATTGACTAATATGTATTTTAGGTGGATCCAGAAGGAGAATTCTAGTCAGAACCACAGTGCATTTTGCAGACAAAGATGCTCATGCGCTGGAACCGAGAAATCGAGCAGGTTAAAGTGCAATGAAATCACTTTGGACCTGATGAAGCTACATGGGAGATGGCAGATCAGATGCGGGCTATGTATCATGTTATCTCTTAGGGAAAACCTTGGTTGCAGGAAAAACCCTAAAGTAACCTCATAACCTATTTTATGTTGAAAGTTGGTACTTTAACCTGGAGAGGGATCCCCTTGTAAAACTCAACTACTCTATGGTCACTGTAGTAGAGGGTTTTAGAATTGAGTTCGTTAGCCAGATTTAGATCATAGGATGAAATTGGTTGGGAAGTTTACAAAACATACCATTAGGCATGGAGTCCAGTTCTAAACAAGTAAGGTTACAAATCTAATGAGCAATCTATAAAAATCATGATAGCAACAAATCCTTTGACTGTTTGAAAAATTGGAAGAAAAAGAAATTGGAATGAAATAGAATTTATAACTGACTGAGGAAAAAAATACTAATGGCTGATAAATATAAGAAAGAAGAATAAATGAAATCCAATCTTAGATACCAACATTTTCAGACATGAAAGAAAGTTTTCATAATAAAGAGGAAACTGACAAGGAACTACAACACATGGGTTTCCTACAAAATTCTCATTAAAAACTATAAGTATATTCAAGACTGCTCAAATATACCAGAATGAAAATATGTTTTTCAATAAAATTCCAACCCTTCTTCATTTTTCATAAATTGTTTTATAGAACTTACATCAACTGTTTGCAAAATGCCAATCTCCATATTAATTACAATAATCTGAGATGTCTAAAATATCTTCAAGTTTATGCATGTAAAATATAAAACTTAGATACATTCATTTTTTCCTAAAATAACAACAGGAAAATATGTTGATATATAGGTGAAGTAAAATATCTCTCAAACTGTCTTCCTTGGAAAAAGAAACAGGTAACTGATAGCTCAACATCCTAGCTGGAAAAACAGGTCCCCTTGCAAAACAGGTCCAAAATTCCTCCAAAACTGTTTTTTTATTCTTCCTTCTTTCCTTCGAATCTCCTGGAAGAAAAGATGATATTGTTGCTACCAACTTCACTGGTTTTCTACTTTGTAGCTTTCGCTGACAGGCTAGTTGTCATCATTTTATTTTCCGTCTGATTTCAAAATCGCTGAAAATAAGAAGGTCAGCATTTTCACCTGTCTGAATATCACTGACAATGGAGATGTCAGCGCTCCCTGTTTGCTCCAAAATCATTGAGAAATAGACTGTCGACTTTCATCCATATAGTGTTTTCTATCCACTAGCAGAGAATTTCACCCCCAAAATAGTTGACAATGGATCTGTCAAATTTATCAAAAATGTTGATGATGGGAATGTCAAATCTCTTGATTGTTCTGCTGCATATAAAGACTATAAGGCCGACTATCAGCGATAAAAATGAAAACCCTGTTTCATGAAATAGATAGGAAAAATTCTAAGATTAATCCCCCAAGCCTCTTAACTGAGGGTACTAGAAACCCTAAGAAATACATCCACCTTCTCCAATCTTTGTTTTTTGCTTTACCTTGTCTCCATGGGTCCATTTTTCATAGTTTCTCTGCCTCTGCTCTTCTTAGAGCCTATAGCCTTCTTCCTGTTGATAATGAGGTTCTTCAGTGGCATGTTGTCAACATCAATCACCTCCTTGTCCAACTCTGGGTTATTTCTAAGTTTCATTTTGTATCTTAACTTGTTAGTTGGCCTTGTATGGGGTCTATTGCCACCCTTGAAAACTTCAAACAGTGTCTCCTCCTCTCCACTTTCAACATTTGTTTCTTTACCTTTAGGAAACTTTGTTTTAGCTATGTTTGCAGGGGAAGTTTTGAAAGGTGGGGTTATAGCCTAGGAAGAGTCGATATCAACAAGTGGTTCCACAAGGGATAGAGGGTCTGGTTTATGAAGCTTGGCACTTTTCCTCTGGTAGAATTTAGGAATCTTTGGACCAGATGATGTAGATGGAACTCCTAGGTTTTCTTGGCTGGTAGGTGGCTCAATAAGAGCTTGATTTTTAGATTTCTTCTCTTTTTTGGCAGTCTTTTGTCTGCCTCTTCTTCTCTTAAAGGGTTGAGTTTGAAAACCTCCCCAAAAAAGGAAATGGCTTCAAGCCCTTTCTGCCTTGGCTAGTTGGTTTTCTATTAACAGTTTTATCAGGGCTTTGTGGTATATAAAATGAGAGGAGGGGTTTGTTCGGGCCCTGAACCTAGCTTCCATATGTTTAAGGCTTTCTAACAAATAAAAACATGGATTGATTCTGATTTGACCAACAAGATGTGTGAGGAAATAAAAATGATAGAGGTTTCCCTGATTAAACCGTCCTTCACAAGTAAAATATTGCTAACATAGGCATAAAGGGACATGCCATTTTTCCTGCAACCACTCCTTTCAAACTCCAACCCTCCATTTTTTCCCTCTGAATTCTTCTTTGAAGAAGAAAGGGACATTGATCCCTACCAACACATGCCTGTGGAAAATATTATCTTTGTCTCTGTTAAGGTTGTGGCCTCAAAAATGTTTTTCTCTGTAACTAGATATGACAAGCCTCCCACCTCCATGCAATTTCCATTAGACCCCTAAGAAAAATACCGAGCCACTTCATCATGGTAGTTGGTACATCGGTGGAAGAATTCACTCCAACCGGCTTGCTGAAACAACTGATGAATGAAAGGGGAATATATCCAACAAATCTGGTGCTTTGGGCTTGAACCAATTCATTTTACCTCCTTTCCCCATTGTGTTGTATCGTCTTCTTGGGATTTGATCGTGAATCCTTGTGAACAAAACAGTGTTGAATGCCAAGTGTGAATGACTCCGAATTAAAAACAAACAAACGGTTGACAGGACAAGGTAAAACAACTCAACATGTGAATGAGATAATATAGTTGGCGAGAGAATAATCATGGGGTTTCAGGTTATGATTACGAATGAAGTTCATATCATATGGTAAGATTATATTAAATGACATTCACTCATTACAGCGAAGGAAAAATGATTAGCCTATACTTTTCTCCTTTCAAAATAGATGAAGACACGTTTCAATGAAAAATTTGACACTTATGTGGTCAGTATAGTCATCACTTTTTAAATTTAAAAACTTGTTTTGGTGCTAACAGTTGCCCTGTCAGCCAAAATCAAAATTCCTAATACACTCGTTGTCAGCGAATTTATTCGCAAGATCATATCTTATCACTAAAACATTGATGGACCTACTATCAATAATTTTCCATGTTTATTAAAATTAAGATGATGACACTGAAATTGTCAACATTTTCTAAAAAAAAAATTAAAAAACAAAGTTTATTGTGATAACGACTGGCTCCATGGGGATGCTGTCAATCAATGATGGTAGCAAAAACTCCCCATAGACTAATTGCCTCATCCATTACAAACACTAGCTCAAAATAAAACTTTTACTGACTCAAAAATAAGGACTTCATCTTTTAAGAGAGGATCTTTCACAGACTTTGAAATTGAAAAAAATATAACTGTTTCTAAAAAAACTTTTATTTTCCAATGAATATCAGTAGGACCTCAGGGCCTTCACTTCGGGCTTCAAGTCCCTTTGAATATTTATCCACACCTGCAAGATATTTTTCAAAAATATATGGATATGTACAATGAAACTCGAAAATCATTCTGTGATTAGGAGATATAATGCTTCAAGAAATGTCCATTGACTAGACCTCTAGGCAGGAATTCTCCTTGTGGACCTTCTAAGATGAAATTTTTCTTACCCCAGAAAACTGCGGTTTTGTATGGCCTTTTCCAAATGTTCTCAAACTTCCTGTGCTTACCCTTATCCTCTATATGGACATCCCATTTTAAAACCAAGTCTTCACATTTGAAGTCATCCTCTTTATTTTTTCTGTCAAAAAATTTCTTAATATGATCTTGTACTTCCTGAGATTTTTTATGCACTCTCTCTCTAGCTTCTTGCACTTCAATTCGTTGATTTATCCTTCTCTGTAGCTGATTTGGTTCTTCTCCCAATTCTTGCAAATATTTCATAACATACATTCCAATTGAAACATGAAACAATGCATCAACACCATACACTAACTAGAAAGGAGAAGTGTTGATTGACCTCTTAGTACTAACTCTATATGCTCATAAGGAAAACTTGACTTTTGCGTGCCAAGCCTTTTTGTTATCTTCTAAATTTTTTTTAATAATTATGACCAAACTCTTATCGGAGGATTTTTCCAGTCCATTACCTTGAGGGTAATAGGTTGTGGAATGGCTAAGCTTGATATGCTAGTCTTCGTAGAATTTTACTAATATCTTAGACTTAAAACATTGTGCATTATCAGTAATAATCCTCTTCAGGCAACCAAATCTAGAAAGAATATTTTCTAAGAATTGAATAACCACAAAATCAATAGCTTGCCTACTTGGAAGTGCCTCAATCCACTTTGTGAAGTAATATGTCCTTGTCAAAATACATATATGTTGTGTTGACGATGTCAAATGAATTTCACCTATAAATTCAAGGCCCCACTGCTGGAAAGGTGCCTCCACAGAGATAGGTTTCAAAGATAAAGACATTATTTTCACTTACCCTCAAATAAATGACATTTGTGGAAAGCTACTACTTCCTTTCTAACATCAGAAAATAGAGTAGGCTAGTAAAATCCAACTCTCAAGATTTTATCTGTTGTGGCCTTCTAATAATGATTTCCCCCACATGCTCCTTCATGAAAGTATTTACTTATTTTCTTGGCTTCGTCTTCTAGTAAGCAGTTCAATAAAATACCCTGAGGATCCTTCCAATACAAATAACCATTTAAAAGACAATAATTAACATATTACAATCTCAAATCTATCCTATATCTTATCTATTCCTGGTGGTACTTGTAAATTCTGCAAAATGTAAACAACCTCAACATACCATGGACATTGTTTAAAATAATATTTAGCTTTAACAACTAATTCTTCACATGGAAGATTTTATAATTCAAAAATAGAATTTATACCAACAACATCAAGATTTGTTTCAGACATTAGTCTAGCCAGACCCTGTCCTTTAATTAACTTGGTAGGTTTGATTTCCAAGTCAAACTCCAATATTTCAGCAATCCACATCCCTCTTCTACCATCATTGTTTGGTTGTACTAAAATACTCTTTATTGCAACATCTGACACATACGCAGTCACATGAGAATGCAGAATAAAAACTCTAAAATATTTTAGTGCTTTGATTAGAGCATATGCATGTTTGTCTAGAATATTTTACTTCAGTTCAACATCCCTCAATGCCCTGCTAAAAAAGAACATGAGTTGTTATTGACTTGCCTCATTCTTTTGAAGCAACACACTAGAGATAGTGTGTTCAGAGGCAAAAGAGAAAATTATGAAATCCTTTGAAAAATATGGACCAATGAGTAAATGTGCTTGGCCTAAATCTCTCTTTATATCATTAAATGAATTCTTTGCTTGCTCATTCCACTTAATTTCACTCCATTTCTTAAGCATACATGTTATTACTTTTAAAATTTCTACAAAATTTGGAATAAAATGTCGCAGAAAATTTACTTTACCTTAGAAAGATTGCACTTCCTTCTTGTTTATTAGCTACTCGATATTTTGGATTGTTTTCACTCTGGTGGGGTCTATCTTCATATCATCCTTTGATACTATGTGTCCCAACAACTTGCCTTCCTTCATGGTAAAATGGGACTTTTTTGGATTTAGAGAAACTCCAAATTTCGTGCACTTGCTAAAGATTGTCCTATATGTTTCAGATGGGCGGATTCAGATTTTGAGAAAATAGTAATGTCATGTAGATAAATTACCACAAACTTATCTCTTTCATTAGCAAAAGTGATGTCCATTGCGTGTTGAAAAGTAGCTTCGACATTCATGGGTCTGAATGGCATCTTAGAATACATGAACGTACCCCACATCGTGGTGAAGGAAGTATTCTCGTGATATTTTGGGTTAGCTAAGATCTGATTGTATCTTGAAAATGCATTCAACATGGAAACCATTTCTTCACCAACCACCTTTTGCAGAATGTGATCCATTTTCGGCAAAGGATAATTATCCTTCAGTGAGACTTTGTTTAAATTTCTAAAATCCACACACAGATGAATTTCCCCTCTTTTCTTCCTCACCGACACCAAGTTTGCTACCCAATTGGAAAATATGAGTGGAATGATGATTTTTGCAACTAACAATGTTTTTACTTCTTTCTCAATCAGTGACAGTAGCTTCGTATTGATCCTTCTTAACTTTTTTTAAAATGGTTTTTCATTTTCCTTATGTGGTATAGTATGTTTGATGATGGATTGATCATAAATCTTCAAATATTCATACCTCCAAGCGAATATATCAACAAACGTTTCAATAATTCTACACATTTTGGTTTCTGCTCCTTTTCAAAGTGTTGGAAACTTTGACTATCTTTGGGTCACTTTCAGTCCCCAAATTATAATCCTCCATCTCGCCAATTTCTTGGCATTATTCTTGGCTTAACTACCACATCATTAGAATCAAACAATCTTTCTAAAGGAACCAAACCTATAGGAATTAGATTGTTACTTAACTGAATAATTTCCTATCTAGCCACAACGTTCAAAAAGACCGTTGTTTCAGAATTCTTATATGCAGTTTCATCTTCATGCTTTTCTATTGGAGTACTGAGAAATTCATCTGTTCTTTCTAGAAATATTTTGATTTGTTGATTGTCTTCAAACACTAGTGCTTTGTATTATCTGGAATTGAAGGCCTATGCCTAAGATTTATCTCATACTTTTCAATTGGATAAATCAAAATTCTGAAAGAAATAACAGTTATTGCTAAGGAATCTGCAATTCCATTCTCCTCTCTTGATACCAGTGAAATCTCATGTTTGGAAAATAAGTTAGAAAATAAATCCAAAACTTCATTCCTGTAGGCTCTAATTCTCGAATGCTTAATTTTATAGGTACCTTTAACTTGGTTCACAATCAGCTCCAAGTCTCTAAAAATGTGAGTTTTCTACTCCTTTTTCTCTCTTAATAGATTTAACCCAATAACGAGATCTTCATACTCTACTACATTATTTGTACAATCAAAATGCAGTTTAAATG
Organism: Pinus taeda; assembly: GCA_000404065.3. Classification (NCBI taxonomy): domain Eukaryota; kingdom Viridiplantae; phylum Streptophyta; class Pinopsida; order Pinales; family Pinaceae; genus Pinus; species Pinus taeda. Next base: position 98,196 of record APFE031462904.1, read on the forward strand.
AATGTAATTGACTTGTACAATCTGGTAGAACAATCCACATTCCTGCTCCAGAACCTTTTTCATAAGTGGAGCCATCAAAATGTAATTTCCAAACTTCATCCGAAAATTTCTAAATTTGTTCTTGCTAAATATTAGTTTCATTTCTTGCTGATGTTTCTCCCTCAAAACAACAATCGGTAAAGAAAATTTGTGATCCTAGCTCTATGTCTACTGCATAGATTGGATGATTATCTGGTTGGGTTCTACTACTCACCATGTAGGCCATTTGAAACTCTCGATATAATCTTTTTATTTCACCAAACAATGGTATAGAAGCATAGGAAATGTCCATCTGTAAAGGTCCTTCCAATCTCATTGTGCAAGATTGGGATAACAACATGCCAAATCTGGCTGGAATGTTTGTTACTACTATATCCATCAATACACTCTTAGCAATAATATGAGCTAAAGTGACAACTAAATCCTTTATCATCCCTAGGCATTTTACCTTTCTAGAATCAAAGGAGAACAAATATTTGTAGGGTCTGGTAATTTGGAGCCCTACATGGTCCATGACTGACTTAGGCATGAGGTTATGTGAATCTCCAGAGTATAACATGGAATTGTGAAGAGTCATATCATGTACATTTAGAATTACATAAAATGGGGGCATGTCATCATTTGAACTAGTGATGTGTGGGCCAAACACAAATTCAGGAGCATCATCATTGATCTGTATATGTATGTGCTTGAGGATTATGTAAAATTGCAAGTGTATAAAATGAGTTTTCGTGGTGCTTAAGTTAAATTCATACACATATTTAAACATGAATTCAACTCATAAATTGCATAAAATAGTAGAGAAATAAGCGATAACAGTAATAAAAAAAAACAACAAGTGATGAAAGAGTTCACCCCTCCTGGGCTACGTCTCCTGGTCCAGCTTCCAATGATTGGCCCTCTTTCATTATGCTAAAAAATGGTGATTAAAATGGGTTACATTGCTCAAATGGATTCTATAACAGCTCCAATGGCCTCAAAGCTATCAAAAACCCCTGTCTAGCCTCTTTCTGCTCCCAAAAAGACAAAAAACTAAGAAAGTTATGCCTCTTTCCTCCTTTTCCCAAGTTTAGCAGCTCTAGAACCTGGCTCGTGCACCCCAAACACGGAAACTTCCCACTAAACCTAGCATGATTCCCACTCAACATGTGAAATTGTAGGATAGTTAAGGGCGCATTTAAGACCCCAGTCTCGAAAATTCCGGCCACATGGAGGTGATGTGACCGGGTTGGGTGCTGAAATTCGGGGGCTCTGTCTAGCTCTTTTTTGTGCGCCCTCAATCACGTGAGTCCTAATGGCACCTAGGGTTGGCATCCTCTATTGGCTCCATTCTATGCGCACCTGATTGTATGATCCCCATGGGACCTAGGGATGGCCCCCGTGGGCTCACCCCTTAAACCCAACTACTTCATTGGGGGTTTCAGGCTTAGTCACAAAGCACAGTTATGGCTTGATGATTTTGGGCATGGTCAAGGTGTGAAGGTCATGGTAACGGGCTTGTCATATGGCGATGTTCACATAGTGCAGTTTGATGGTGGAGTGGTTAAGGTTTATATGGCGAATTCACGGTTGGGATGACAGTTTATATTACCATTGCATTAATGTTTTAACATATAACATATTTTTGGGGCTATGGTTAGCCCCTAACCCTGGTCTACAGACCGGGGTTGGGGGTTAACCATGGTCCCAACCCCCACATATGCGTTAAATCAACCTTAAATAAACATTGTGCCCAACGTATAATAAGAATCACCATGTGGCCTATTGGTCGAGGGTGTGATTTGTGTAGAGTTGGTCTCATGCTCAAAACCAGGTGGTGTAATTCAACCTTCCGGCAAAATTTTAGAGGCCATCGAGGTGCCACATGGCAGCCTCTGGCTAGGCCACACGATGGCCTCTGGTTGGTCCACATAACCAACACCATCACCCAATACGAAATCACCAACTCAACACTAATAAGAATCTGAAAAGTGGAGCAATTTCATTGGCCCTTTGAACCCAGTCATTTTTCCAAATCAGTAGGCCCAGTCAGCATGCCACATCAGTAGTACGGACTGCTGATTGGGCAACCCTGCACAAAATTTTGCTTGTTTGCCAAATCGATCAGAACTCATTTCTGGGAGCATACAACGTCTGTTTTCCACGAAACCAGTTGCGTTGGATACTGAACGATGAGATATATCTAATCATTCCCTTTTTGAGCCATTCTGACAACTTTCATTTTTGAGCTTATTTTTGATCCAACAAATCAATCATCATCTAGGTTTAAAGAATCTTGTGAATTTATGTTGATTTGACCAATTTATGAGTTTTTAATCATAGTAGAAATTATTTTCCTATATTTCTCATTTCTTAAAAGTTCAGCAAAAGGAATGGATACTTTCAACTTACTGATTTCAGATTCCAGATTAAAAGTTGACTGTGATTTTTCTGCATCTTCAGCCTCCTTTCTTGCTTCTTCTGTCTTTTTCAGATTGTACTTCTTTGGCTCCTCTGGTTTCTTTACAATCTCTTTTATAGGTTTAGATTTTTGTTCAACCACTATCTTTTATGGCGGAGTTTTGATAGGGACATTCCAGTTTTTGAGGTTGTACTTCCTTTGACAATCTACCACTGCATTATTATACCCCTGCTGGTGAACAACTAAATCACAGAGATGAACGTTGTCCTTTTCTCCTAAGCATCTGGGTAAAATGTCATGTTCTTCTTTGGTGGAAATTACTTGGGTTTCTTTGTCATCGAAATACCCAATTTGACGATCTTCTTCACCAATAGTATCCTCATCAACAAAATATTCTAGAAAAGGAGGTCGAACAATAGGCTGTTGTTATTTAGGAGCTCTATGCTCTCTAGGATGATTTTGAGTAGCCTGGGGTCTCCTGAAATTTAAATTTCTGACTTGAGTTTGATTCTCACCTTGGGGAGGAGTCAATTTATACACCAAATTCTCCATAGTTTTCAGCATCACATCAAATTTCAAGTTAGGAGATGAAGATGCATCTTCATTGAAACCTACTCTCCTTTCAACCTTCATTTTTGCTTTCTTCGCCAATAAATTGGCCTCCACTCCAATTGCATTACTCTGCATTTTCTCTAAGGTAGAAGGATTTCTTTCATGGAGCTGATATGCCAACTTGGCATCAAAACAGTCAGGATAGTGTAATAAGGCCAAACCAGGAGGCGATTTGATCTCAGCTGGGATAGAATTATAAATCTTATTAAACCTGGCCGTGAATCCTTGAACATATTCTCCTGTGTTCTTTTGAAGGGCATCATACTCGACTAAAATCTGCAAGGGGTTCTTCTTCACTTCCCATATGGCGAGAAACAACTATGAAAATTGTTGGAAGGTATTGATACTAGCTGTAGGTAAAGATCTGAACCATTTCTTTACCTCACCCGACATAATTTGTGCAAAAAGTCTCAGTTTGAGGTCCTCGTGGTCAACATCTTCTAGATATATAAAATCGTTAAGTTTGTCTACATTTTGTTGAGCCGTATAATATCTAGTACCATCAAATTGAATAAGATGTTGTCCATAATTCTATGGGAGGTCATGGATCTGACCCCCAAGATCTAAAGGTGCTTATCGGGCAACCATAGGGCTAACATGTGAAATTATACTAACAACAGGAGTAAGGACAACATAAGTCACAGGTACTGTGATTGTTGGAATGGTAGTTGATGGAATAGGCTTTTGAAAACCTCCAGAGGACAACTGAGTAGTTGGGGTAACAAAGATGGGATGAAATAAGGAAAAGTTGGAGATTTAGCAGTGAATTCTTGAAGTTACTGGACTTTTTGTTCCAATTTCTAGAAATGAGACCAAATCTCAAAATCTTGGGGTAAAATCTCTAGTTTCGAGATAGAGGGACAAGGAGTGAAAGTATTAAGATTTGTTTGATCAAGAACAATATCTAATAAAATTCTCTCGTACTAAGATCTGAATAAGTTACTTTCAAATTTAATATCTAGCACTAAGTATTCAAAAGTTTCAAGCTTTGCAAGTAGAGAAAAGAATTTTCTAAATCAACCATACCTATTTTCTTAGGATTCTTTTTCCTGGACAACTTTTCAGGGCTTGAAAAAACCTGAGGTGGATTTGGATCAGGGTTCTTCCGAGTATAAACGCATATATAAGCCAGAAATTCGTCAATAAGAACCCTTCAGATCATAATGTGGAGTCATTAGAGAAAACATCCTGCAGCCAAACTGATATAGAAATCTTTGTTTGCCCTCAAAGATTTGATCTTGAAAAATTAAATCATAAGGGGGAAAATATGCTTCTCGTCCTCGACAATGGCGCCAAAATGTTCTCTCTTAGGGAAAACCCTGGCTATGGGAAAAACTCTAAGGTAACCTCATAACCTATTTTAGTAAAAGCTGGCCCTTCAACCTAGAGACGGATCTCTCCGTAAAACTCAACTACTCTATGGTCACTGTAGAAGAAAGTTTCACAATTGAGTTCGGTGGCCAGATTTAGATCATAGGATGAAATTGGTTGGGTAGTTTACAAAACATATCATTGGGCATGGAGTCCAGTTCTAAACAAGTAAGGTTACAGATCTAATGAGCAAGCTATAAAAATCATGATAGTAGAAAATCCTTTGATTGTTTGAGAAATTGGAAGAAAGAGAAATTGGAGTGAAACATAGTTTATATGACTAAGGTAACAAATACTAATGGTTGATAAATACAAGAAAGGAGCATAAATGAAATCCAATCTTAGATACTAACATTTTTAGACATGAAAGAAAGTTTTCATAACAAAGAGGAAACTAACAGGGAACTACAACACGTGAGTTTCCTACAAAACACTCATTAAAAATTGTAAGTATATTCAAGACTGCTCAAATATACCAGAATGAAAATATGTTTTTCAATAAAATTCTGACCCTTCTTCATTTTTCATAAATTGTTTTATAGAACTTACATCAACTGTTTGCAAAATAATAGTCTCCATATTAATTACAATAATATGAGATATCTAAAATATCTTCAAGTTCATGCATGTAAAATATAAAACTTAGATACATTCATTTTTTCCTAAAATAGATACAGGAAAATATGATGATATATAGGTGAAGTAAAACATCTCTCAAACTGTCTTCCTTGGAAAAAGAAACAGGTCCCTAACTGATAGCTCAACATCCTAGCTAGAAAAACAAGTCCCTCTGTAAAACAAGTCCAAAATTCCTCTAAAGTTGCTTTTCTATTCATTCTTCTTTCCTTCGAATCTCTTGAAAAAACATTGACATTATTGTTGTCAGCTTCATTGGTTTTCTGCTTTGTAGCTTTCGCTGACAAGCTGACTATCAACATTTCTTTTCCACCTGATTTCAAAATCGCTAACAATAGGAAGGTCAAAATTTTCTTTTGTCTAAATATCACTAACAACGAAGATGTCAATGCTCCCTGTTTGCTCCAATATCGTTGATAGACTGACTGTCGAATTTTGTCCCTGTATCGTTTTCTATCCATCGACACACATTTTCACCCCAAAATAGCTGACAGTGGATCTATCAAATTTATCAGAAATGCTGATGATGGGAATGTCAATTCTCCCAATTGTTTCGCTGCATATAAAAACTATAAGGCCAATTAATTGTTAGCGATAAAAATGAAAAACATGTTTCATGAAATAGATAGGAAAAAATCTAAGTTTAATCCCCGAAGCCTCTTAGCTAAGGTTACAAGCAACCTTGAGCAATACATCGACCTTCTCCAATATTATTTTTTCTTTGCCTTGTCTCCGTGGGTCCCTTTTTCATAGTTTCTCTACCTCTGCTCTTCTTAGAGCCTGTAGCCTTCTTCCTGTTGATAATGAGGTCTTTCAGTGGCATGTTGTCAACATCAATCTCCTCTTTGGCCAACTCTGGGTTATTTATAAGTTTAATTTTGTATCTTAACTTATTAGTTGGCCTTGTATGGGGTGTATTTCCACCCTTGAAAACTTCAAATAATGTCTCCTCCTCTCTACTTTCAACTTCTGCTTCTTTGCCTTTAGGAACCTCTGTTTTAGCTATGTCTGCAGGGGAAGTTTTGAAAGGTGGGGTCACATCCTGGGAAGAGTCGATATCAACAGGAGGGTCCACAGGAGATACAGGGTCTAGTTTATGAACCCTGACACTTTTACTTTGGTAAACTTTAGGAATCTTTGGACTAGATGATGTAGATGGAACTCCTAGGTTTTCTTGGTTGGTAGGTGGCTCAATAAGAGCTTGATTTTTAGCTTTCTTCTCTTTTTGGGCAATCTTTGGGCTGCCTCTTCTTCTCTTAAGTGGTTGAGGTTGAAAACCTCCCCAAAAAGGGAAATGGCTCCAAGTCCTTTCTGCCTTGACTAGCTAGTTTTATATTAACAATTTTATCAGGGCTTTGTGGTTTATAAAATGAGAGGAGGGGTCTCTGCAGGCCCTAAACCTAGATACCACATATTTAAGGCTTTCTAACAAATAAAAACATGGATTGATTCTCATTTGACCAACAAGATGTGTGAGTAAATAAAAATGGTAGAGGATTGCCTGATTAAACCATCCTTCACAAGTAAAGTATTGTTGATAGAGGCATAAAGTGACATGACATTTGTCCTGCAACCACTCATTTCGAACTCCAACCCTCCAATTTTTCCCTGTGAATTCTTCTTTGAAGAAGAAAGGGGCATTGATCCCTGCCAACACATGGCTGTGGAAAATCCTCTCTTTGTCTGCTGGTAAGGTTATGGCCTCAGTAATGTTTTTCTCTGTAGCTGGAAATTACAAGCCTCCCACCTCCACATGATTTCCATCGAACCTCTGAGAAAAATAAAGAGCCACTACATCATGGTAGTCGGTATAGTGGTGGTAGAATTCGCTCCAACCAACTTGTTGAATCACCTAATGAATTTTGGGGTATATATATTGCAAATCTGACACTTTAGGTTTGGGTTGGTTCACTTTACCTCTTTTCCCCTTCGCATTGTATGTTCTTCTTGGGATTCGATCTTGAATCCCTGTGAACAAAACAATTTTCAATGCCAAGTGTGAATGAATCCGATCTAACAACAAACAAACTGTTGATAGGACAAGGTAAAACAACTCGACATGCGGATGAGATAATAAAGTTGGCGAGCGAGTAATCATGGAGTTTCAGGTTATGATTATGAATGAAGTTCATATCATATGGTAAGATCATATCAAATGACATTCACTCATTACATTGGAGGAAAAATGATTAACCGATACTTTTACCCTTTCAAAATAGATGGAGACACATTTCAATGAAAACGCTGATGTTGATGTTGTTAGTGTAGTCATCACTTTTTAAATTTAAAGACTTGTTTTGTCGCTGATAGTTGGCATGTCATCCAAAATAAAAGTTGCTTATACATCCATTTTCAACGAATTTCTTCGGAAGACCATATTGGATCACTAAAACGTTGATAGCCCCGCTATAAGTAATTTTCCTTGTCTATTACAATTAAGATGCTGACACTGACACTGTCAACACTTCCTAAATAAAAAATAAAAGAAGTTTATTGTGATAACATATCCTTCCTTATTCGTTGGTTGAGCGGATGTTTTGTAATATGTATTGGTATATCTTTTAGGTACATATTTTGGTGATGTTTGGTATATCTACATATATATATGGATGTAAATACCACCATGAGCTATGTTATAAATCTCCAATAAGCGGTATGGGTTTCATGTCATTATGATGTTATACTTGTTATGTCATCTTGTTGGTTGCTTCTCAGCAAAATGATCATTGTAAATACGGCAACGTGTTAAGTTATAAAGATCCATGGGAAGTATGTTTTGCTTACAACAACCTTGTTAGTTGTGGGTGTGTTGAACATCGAGGATGGTGTTCCCCCAAGGGGGAGGGTTTTTTAACAACCCTACTGAAAATTCCATGTAATAAAAGTTAGTAAAGGAAAAATAATAACCATGATAGATGGGACATGTATTCCAAGTTGAATGTTGGGCAAATGCATAGTGATGGGGATCACTAGTGATTGATTAATGGCTAAGGAAATTGGTAAAATGCAATGGAAAAGGCTTTGGAAAGAAAAAATGGTAGCTACTTCTATTTATGAAAATAATGGAAATTAGGAGAAAACGGAGGTGAAATGTAGCAGGTTGCATGTGAGGAGGAAAATGAAGGAAAATAATGGAAAATGAAGAAAATAGAGGCCTCATTAAAAAAGGCTTCCGAGGATCAGTTCACAGACTTTTGACATTTAGTTTTGGAGCTCTCTTTCTATTCTCTCTCTCTCATACTCTTGGACACTTAGATTTTTCTTGGAGCACTCTTGGAGAGTGCGACATACTTGGATTTTTGGAGCAAGAAGGAAAATGAAGAGTAGGAAAGTGCAAGAGGACATCAAGATCAACAATTAAAATGGGTTTTCCTTGTAGGTACTGAGTTGCATGAATGTTTTCCTCACTAGTTTTGGCATGCATGGCATATGCATGTGGTTTATTGGTCATGACATGTCACTTGCATGGAGGATTGCCTGGATTGATAGTGAATTTCCCTATCCTTACCATTTCCTAGATAGCCATGGTATTGTGGGTTCATTTCTTTGTTTTTTGGTTGGTTCTCATGTTTCCTTTAGCTTGGGTTGTGTTACTAGTTCCTAGAGCCTTGGTTGGACAAACGCTCTAGAGCCTTGTAACAACTTGGGTTGAATTACTATTCCTCGAGCCTTGGTTGGATAAAAGCTCTAGAGCCCTTGGTGGGTTCAGTTACTAGTCCTGGAGCCTTGGTTGGACAAATGCTCTCGAGCCCGGCGACAACTGTGGGTTGAGTTACTAGTCTTAGAGCCTTGGTTGGAAAAAACACTCTAGAGCCCTGTAGGGCTTGGGTAGATACCAATCTCGTGATGGTTTTGTAATGTTCCACCGTTAGGTGAAAACATTGTTTGATGGGTTGACGTGGTTTGGCCTTTGGAAGCCCTTGATGGTTTTGATTGATGTGTTTTATGAGATCCCATTCATGTTTGGAATATGGCACAAGGATAACTAGATGAAGAGAGATTTGGCTCAGCCATGTCTATGATCGGGTGGTTTGTGGAAGTCCCACAAGTAGTTGGACTTTGCATCATTAATATGATGTTATTTCTCCTTATTATTTCATGAATATTATACTGGTTTATATGAGGATTATATGGTTGTTGTTTCCTTGGTATTTCTATTACTATTATGCTGGTTATGCACATGTATTATGACAATGGCTATGTATGGCTCTCATCATGTTTTTATTTGTAACATAATAAACAATGTATCTATGGCCTAATGGATGACACTGCATCTAATGTGTTGAGGCAACAATGCTTCTTAGTTATTCTCATATGAGTATGGGACCCCTATGCTCAAATCTGTTGTTTAAACCTGTAGATCACTATTTTTGTGATATGTTTGACGAAATCATGTCATGGCTAGTAGGGGTCCAGTCAAGTCCTTTTTCAAGTAATTGCATTTGTATCATTATTCCATTGTTATCTTTATGTTCCAAAGGTGACATTTAGTTCTAAGTGGTGACTTGGGCTCTGAGCCTGGAAAAGTGGCTCAAATCCCAGAGACGGAGGCACAACACTGGGCAGGAAATTCCGTAGATGCATGCATAACCATGTTGTGGGAGCGTCCAAAGCCTCATGGACACATGAATGCCCATATCAAGGGATCGTTCAAGATTTTAATGGTTTAAGAACTCAATGGGACCAATGGGATGGTTACCTGAGAGGTTGGGATGGTTCCTAGGAGTCATGTTGTTGATGTGGAAGGTCTGTATGGTGTCTTTCCATCACTTCCACTTCCTTAAGGTGAATTAGGAGGTCGAATCATATCATAGTAATGTCTCGTCACATGTTTACCCTGGTTGGCTGGTTACTTGGGTAGATGTGGGAGAAGGGTGTTACAATATTTCGTGTTGCATCTAGCTTTGCTTCCATTATGGCATCTTCTTTAGCTTCTAATATGGCTTCAATTATAATGTCTTTTGTTGCTTCTAATATTTATTCCATTATTACTTCTTTATTTGCTACTTGAATTGCTTCCATTTTTACTTCTCAGGTAATGCCAAGTTTGAATGATAGTATTGCTTCCACTATTACTTCTTGGTTTGCTACTTGAATGGCTTGTTTGTTTACTTCTTAGGGAATGCCAAATTTGGCTTCTAATATTGTTTCCATTATTACTTATTTGTTTGCTACCTGAATTGCTTTTGTTTTTTCTTCTTAGGTAAGGACAAGTTTGATTACTAGTATTGCTTCCATTATTACTTCTTTGTTTTCAACTTAAATTGCTTTTTTTTTTTTGCTTCTTAGGTAACACCAAGTTTTTCTTCCAAGATTTCTTTTAGTGTGCATCTAGTTTGGCTTCCATTGTTGCTTCATTTTTTTCTTCCAAAATTTCTTCCTTGTTAGCCTTATGGTTTCCTTCCTTTTAGTTGGCAGGTTTGATTCATGTTAGCTCTCGAGTTTGCTTATTTTTTAGTTGAACGGTTTGCTTCCTTTTAGTTTGGAATTAGCTTCTTAATTAGCCTCCAATTTTTCTTCCCGTTAAGCAGCGAATTTAACTTCCTATTTAGAGCCACATTCTACTTCCATTTTAACAACTCGTGATGCTTCCTTAATAGCTTCCATTTATTAATTTAATATTTTTTTATTTCAATTAAATTAGTTAAGTATATCATTCCTATTAAATAACTTATATGATTATAGAGTAAGTCATATTGCATTTGAAATATTTTATAGCAATACCATTTATAAAGAACTTTTAAGGAAATGGACATCCATACAAACTAACATTTTTGGTTTTTAACTATAACCAGTATTTTTATATTATTAATAATAAAAAATTGTTGGTCATGACTAGTTACCCATAATGCGGGCCCAAATGAACATCTAGAGATTTCTAAAGTAGAGCTCTTTCATGTTTATTATAGTCACATACCACACCGCAACATTGGAATAAAATAAAAAGATATTTTTGTTTTAACTATAACTGGTATTTTTATATTATTAATAAACAAAGTTTTTGATTTGTGACCAACTACACATAATGCAAGCCCAAATAATACATGTCCAAATGATATAAGTCAAAATGATACATGTCAAAACGATACAACTTAATATGGCACTGCAAGTGAAAATGATACATATGATAATAAACATGAAAAAAGACATCATAACGATTTATCAACAATGATCCATGATGGAGTCTATATGATCAATGTCACTGGCTACTACCAACATATTTCTCATCATCATCATCATATCTATCATGATCTTCAACAATATGATCATCATCAATGTCATCATCATCGCCATCTGCCTCTGTTTCCTCTCCATCTACCTCATCATCATCGTCTCGAATGTATGAATTAGACCCAACATAATCTAAATTGATCTTAGGACCAACTGGATCTTCTAGAAGACTTGTGTTACAAAAAAAAAGGCTAAAATGAAAAGTTATTATTTATTTCATGCAATATTTAATATTTCTAATATTACAACATATGACACAAAACCATAATCATATTACATCATATCAAAATGCACATATATACCATAATAAAATTTCAATTAAGTTACAAATGAGATGTCATTCCAACGATGTAAAACATGCAATAATTCTAAAAAACGTTAGCAAATCATACCATCCCTTGCTAGGAAGGAAGCCCCCTCCTTCTTAGGAGGGATCTCTAGTTAGGAAGGTATTGTAGTTGTTTGATTTATTTCTTCTCAGTTATAATTCATGTGTGATTTTTGTTATTGTTATTATTAGTCATGTTAATGCTTTAATGATTGCAAAATTCTAACCTTTGTATTGTGTAACAACATAGGTCTTGGAATGGTACCTTTGTTACTGCGATATTTATTTAATTCATGTTATAGTTTGATGGTGTGTTCATTTCATTCAAATGTGTGTTTCAACCTTTGTTGATAGAATGGTTTCTAGGAGTGTTGTTCTTTTTTGAATAAGAGAGACAGTGTGACATAATGGCTTTATTTTGCATTTTCTATTTATTTTTTGAAAGTGGAAAAGTTTTGAGGGTGTAACAACCAGAGTGTTGAATTATTGAGAGTGTGATTACAATGATTGAGTTTGAGATTCATTAGCACTAGTCATCATTTCCCTTGCATATATTTTTCGTGATATCGTTGCAATAACAAAACCTACCCAGATTGACAATTAATGTGAAGAGTTGGAACTATTGCTCTAAACTAAAAGGACAATTTTTCTGCCCAACAAAAAGTTGAAGAAAAACCTACACATAACTTTCACATAATGCAAGTTGAAGCAAAACTTGGAATGTTGTATGAAATCTGAAGAAGAATGATTTAAGGGTCAAAGTAAACATATAATAATTTGAAAGTGTGCAAAATAATTAAATAAACAATCTACAAATTGAGTCAATTAGATTGGCCAATAAATGAATTCTGAGCATGCATTTTAGTGAGGCAGGGAAATTTTGGCTAGCTTCACAAAAATGCACACACAACCTTCATTTCAAGAGAAAATTGAATGATTTAACTTGGAGAGTAATTTTTTTACTGATAATTAACTTGGAGAGAAATTTTTTACTCATAATTAACATTAATTTTGCACATAGAATTTTTTTTTGTGCAACAATATGCCAAATTGGATCAATTTTGTAGGGTTAAAGTGAAGGCTTGTGTGCCTCAAATAAATGCGCACCAGGACTTGTACTTAATTGACTGTGTGATAATGATCATTCCAACCTAAATATAAAATATATGCAACGTACCATAGTCATTTTCATAAAGGAAATGTTATACACTGAAATCCAAGTCTACCGGAATAGCAATTGATCATATTTGCCAATGATCACATTCAGAATAAATATGCACTCCCAAGCCAAACCAATTGTAACACTCTTGGTAATGAAATTTGAAATGGGACATGATTGGTGTTGTATGCAATATGAAGTATAAATATTTAAACTTGTTGAACATTGGGAGTTTGGGACTTGTGGTTTGAAACAAATGGAGGCCTAGGTTACAAAAAAATGGAAGCCTATTCTAGATTATCATTCGAAGATTAAATTGCTTCTAAACATTTGGTTCTACGTCCATTTCTTATATCCTGCATATGTGGACAAGATTATTTGACTTCTTGGATTTGAGGCAGGGGAGTCTTATACTTAAGGTGTTGACATGCTGGTTTTAATCTTCTTATGAAGACATAGGGTCGCAAGGTTGTTTGGGTTAAGTTTCTGATTTTCCCATAGAAATATGGACCCAAAAGGTGCTTGTCCTTAATGAAAATTCAACTGGAAGGTTCATTTTCCTTGATGAGATAAGATTATTTGGAGTAGATAAGAGGGTGGCTTGGTTACTTGTTGAATTTGACTTTACAAGTGATTTAAAGGTGCAAATTGATCTCAAATGGGAGGAAATTCCCATATACAAAGGAAGACTATTACTGTATCCATTTTCATTGCTTGGGGTTGTACTATATGGGGAATTTGATCGACTAGTGCCAAAGGAGAAGAAACTTCTAGCATATGGAGGAGTTTTCACAAGAGAAGTCCAAACATACTTCTATGAGAGGTAAGCGAGTATTGATTCATGCTCCATTTTTTTTTTCAAAAATCATTAGGTATAGTATCTCAAGTTTTTTCTTTCTTTCCATCTCCATTATTGGTTGAACCCTTAAAGGCTACTATTTCTATTGATCCACATATACATACCCCTCAAAAGGATTTAATTGGTGGGTTGGAATATTTGATATGTTATAATTCTGCAATCAAGTCCAGTGTTTAGGTAGCTCTCTTATTTTTAAATCCCTTACACTGATGAATACTTTTCCTTCTATAGTCCAAGAAAACTAGATCCTAGATGATTTTGGAGACCCCTCTCTCAATTCCTCAGTTTGTCTTGGTGTTGACACTGAGTCTCCATAATTGATCGGTTGATTGTCTCCTAATCTCCCAATATTCAATTTGAGACTTATGAGGGGACTTAGGCCATGGTTCAACCATATTATCCCCCACAATTTGCTGATGATATAATTCCCCCTTAGGAGCTTTCTAATTATTTATCCTTGTTAGAGCCTCTTCTTATATTTTCTACTTCCTTCTCACCTCCTATTCCCCATCCCGACTAAAAACAAAATGTAACCATTAGGAAGACCAAAATATTGGCTCGAAGGGGTATGGATTTTGATTTCGTGGGGGTCATTTTGGGAATGAACACCTTATCAAGGAATCCTACTCCTTCAATTGATGAGAATGCGATTTCTAGGGATCTTATAGATTTTCCCTTTTCTCTCGTTCCTCCATGGTACTTAGGTCTTTGAATATGAGAGGTCTGAGAGGTGCCTACAAAAATCCTCGTTGCATCATTTGATTCAATCACATCGTCCTTTAGTGATTCTAATATAGGAAATGATGGCTCAAGTGGATAAGGCCAAGCCTTACTTGCTCAGTGTTTGTCATGGATGGAACTTAAGTGTGATTCAAGCTAAAGATATTTTAGGTGGTTTGGATACAATGTGGGACCCAGGGATTGCAAAATTTTCCTCATTTAAATATGAAGTGGGGATTCTTATTTCAAGTCAGTGTAGAGGCACTTATTTTCTGGTCCATATTATGAATTTCTATGGTCCTTTCGATTCGAGACATGTATTCTATAATATTTTAGATGATCGTGAAATTTTAAGAGTGAATTCTCTTATTTTTGTTGGAGATTTAAATCTTTATCTATCTGTTGGTGAGGTCTAGGGGGCTCATAGCAAGATGGATCCTTTAGCGAGTTTCTTCTTTAAGCTTTTTTCCCATAATGAACTTGTGGATATTGATCCTAGTTCTTCCCATCTTGATTAGAGCAATGGGAGGGTTGGAAGGGATGAAATTTCTAAGAGTCTAGACTATTTTTGGTTAAGGAAGACATGTTCAATTGTTTGGGAACCACTAGGGCTTGGTTCCATACTTTGGGAATTTCATACTACCTTCTTATCTTCTTGCAATGACAAGATGATTTTCATTACAAAAATATCCCTTTTGCAATAGACCCAGGTTAAAATTTCATGTAATAAAGTTAATAAAGGAAAAATAAGACCAAGGTCATGAGACATGTATTCCAAGCTGAATGTTGTGCAAAACATCCTAGTGGGTGTCACTTTCAGTTTATTATGGATAAGGAACTTGGAAAAGGCATTAGAAAAGGCTAAGAGTCATTAATTGGCATTTATCTATGAAAATAAAGGAAAATAGCAAAAAAGGGAGATGAAAGGTCACATATTTGCATGAGAGAAAAATTGAAGGAAAAATAGAGAAAATTGAAGAAAATAGGGGCCTCAATGATAATAAAACTTTTGATTAAGCTTTGGATTTCTAGAAGATTTTGGAACTGGGTGAGGTGGTCTCATGAAAATTCCCAAGGGTTGGGGGTGGAGGTGGTTTAATCTCTGGGAATCCCTTAACACGTGGGTGGAGACAAGAAAATTCTTCAAGGTAATGATGAAGAAATTTTGAGGCATCCAATCTTGTTTTGGGCTTAATGATCTCTTGATCGATTTTGGCAAGATCGTGGTAGCCCGAGGGTGGAGGTGGTTTAATCTTCGGGAATCCCTGGTTGTTTATGTATTTATTTTCTTATGTGATCCCTTAATCGGTTTTGGTGAGATCGCGGGAGCATGAGGGTGGAGGTGGTTTAATCTCTGGGAAGCCTTGGTTGTTTATGTCTTGAGTCGTAGATTCATGCTTGGAATATGGTATGAGGTTGATTGGCTGAAAGAAAGATTTGGTTCAACCCAATTTATGGTGGAGTGGTACGTGGAAGTTGCTGACTTGGTTGGCTTTTTCATATGTTATTAAGAGTTATTTTCCTATTGTAATTTATGAGTAATTGCACTAGTTATTATGTGGATTTGATGGTTGTTTACCATGGTTATTATTTTGGTTATATGTTGGTTATAAGCATGGTTCCATAATAGATTCTAGTTATGGCTCTTGATATGTTTTGATTAGTTGATGAATGGTTAATGAAGGCATGAGATAAAAAATGTTATTGCATCTATTAAGAGAGGTAATTAGACCTTCTTGGTGAATCTCATATAAGTTTCAGACTCCTATATTCATATATGCATTCATGACCTATAGATTACATGTTCACCATATGTTTGACGAAATGACTATCATGGTTAGGCCTAGTTAGGTCAAGTCCTTGATCACGTTTTGCATGAATGGCTTTGTCCTAATGTTATTTATAATTCTAGAAAGTCTCATTAAGTTATGGGAAGTGGTCTGAAGGCTAGCCTAAAATGGTAGCTCAGAATCCAGGACTGCGCCCTCTAAACTAGTAGTTTTGAGCCATAACCACACCCTTATAGACTTATGCATATGGTTGGAGGCCTACAACCACATGGAGGCCTTGTCATTCATGCGAGTGTGGGCCCAAGTCACTAAAAAACAATCCAGCTCAGGGTTTAGATATTTGGAGTGGTTGTTTAGCTCATGGGTGTCCTATAGCTCTTGAGGAAAGTCAGTAAAGTTTTAGTTTATCAAATCCACTTCCTTAACTATACTTAGGAGGTTGGGTCATGTTATAGTAGCCCTCAACTCATGTTTACTTCAACAGGCTAGTTAAAGTGGGTAAATGCGGGATGGGTGGTTACAAATTTCAAGTTTAATCATGTTTGGTTGGCGGAGGATGATATTTTGTCTTTGATTAAATCTAACTGGATGAAGCCATTGGAATTTTTTTATTATTATTCACGAATGGTAAGTTTTTTTTTAAAATTAAGGATTTGAAACAAGCTATTAAAAGCTGGGAAAGAGATAATAATAAAAAGAACCAGATTGGGTTGGAGGAAATTGAATTAAAAATGGAAGCCCTAGCCAACCCAACTCATCCTGCTTACTTCTCTGTGGAGACCAAAAGATAATTAATAGAACTAGAGAACATAAAGAGATATATTATGAGATTACAACATGAAGAATGGCGCTTGAAAACTAGCCAATTTGGATAAAGTACAAGATGTAGAAGGAAATCTTATATTGATCCAGATCTCAGGGGGAAGCCCCCAAGATATAAAAAAATTGAAATGCCAGAAGAAAAAGAGGAGAAAAAACAATAAAAAAACCACAAAGAAACTGTTTTATTAAAACAAATAATATTGTAAAGGCTACATTGTGGCAGACCATCTGTCCTTTTACAAAATGCGACTTGTTTCTTATAGCCTTTTTTTGTTATAATACCACAGATAAATTCCATGGGTGGGTAAATACCATGGGTGGATTTCACAATACCATGGGAAAATACCATGGGTGGATGCCACTTGCAAGTGACCATGGGTAAATTCCATGGGTGGATGAATACCATGGGTGGATGCCATTTTCAATTCGAATCATTCCTCCCTCCTTAAGAAGCAATGGTATCCATTATGTGAAGTTCCCTCCTACGAAACCTTTGTTGAATATGAAGAGCCACTTAAGAGAAAGGTTTTGTGTGGTTAACCCATAACCATGATGAAAAAAGATCCGAAAATAGAGATACCTTGTAATGCTTGTGACCAACTGTGATACTGACAAGGTGTGGCCTAGAAAATGGACTTCAATGAAGTGTGGTTTTATGGATGACCCATAACCATGAAAAGTGAAGATTCCAGGATAGAGATACCTTATAATACTTGTGCCCAACTATGATACTAACAGTGTGCGACCTAGCAAATGGACTTCGATGAGAAGGATTTTGTGCGCTTGACTCATAATCGTGATGCTCACTATTGATGAAGTAGCAGGTTCCTACATAGCCTAGGGTGGGGGGCATGTCTCCAAAGAACCTAAGTTAGATGTTGCTATTCTAAAACTGATGAATGTGAAACAAGTGCCTACTAAAGTGGGGTGGAAGGGTACGTCTCCAAAGGAAACCCACTCTGAATGTTGCTCCATATTTAAAATGGCATAAATCAATTAATATAACTCATAATATTTATTATAGCATGTGTTTGGTAATACAATGACCATTATGCATCTTCCCATGTGATTGAAATCCCTATGTAGACACTCTAGAAACTCAGATTCATGCTCCAACTGTCCCGTCGTCACAAAAGTTTTGAAAAAATTGTTGATTTTAAATCAACGATATATCCCTCATCTAAACTCTGATTTGACCAATTGTTTTTTGAAATTGGGTGATTTTTTAAGAGGAGTTCAAATATGTAATCAATTTTCAGAAATTTTGCACAAAAACTACAAAAAATGATAGGAGATTCGACGTCCACGAATTGTCGTCAAAAAAATGTCTGCAACGCAACTAATTTTAAATCAGCGATATCTCCTTCATTCGGACTCCGATTCAGCCAATTTTTCTTTTTGAATTTGGGTATTGTTTTGCAAAGAATCCAGATATTTTATTTGTTTTTGTAAATTTTTCACCAAAAGTTTCAGATTTGATCTACAAACGCGCTACCCAAAAAAATTCCTACAAAAAAATGAAAAATAAATTTATTCCTGCTTTGCCCAAGAAATTGCTCTGTGGAGGTTGTAGCACGTGCATAATTTTGTTGAAGATTGCTAAAAAAAATTGAAACTAAAATATGTGTCAAATACTAATTCCCATGGAGTCATAGCCTGCTCTGATACCACTGATCCTAATCTTGGGGGGAGCCCCCCTAAGATCTAAACAAGATTGAAATGCCAAAAGAAAAAGAGGATAAAAAACAATAAACAAAACCACAAAGAAGATTCTTTTACTAAAATAGATAATACTATAAAAGCTACATTGTGGTGGACCATCTGTCCTTTTACAAAATGTAACTTGTTACTTATATCTTTTTTTTGCTACAATACCACAAGTAAATTCCATGGGTGGGTAGATACCATGGGTGAATGAATACCATGGGTGGATGTCACAATACCATGAGAAAATACCATGGGTGAATGAATACCATGAGGTGATGCCATTTACAATACCATGGGTGGATGCCACTTACACATGACCATGGGTAAATTCCATGGGTGGATGAATAACATGGGTGATGAATAACATGGGTGGATGAATACCATGGGTGGATTCCATTTTCCACTTTCCATTGAATTAAAAATGGAAGCCCCAGACAACCCAACTCATCGTTATTACTTCTTCGTGGAGACCAAAAGATAATTAATAGAACTAGAGAACATAAAGGGATATATTTTGAGATTACAATACGAATAATGACGCTTGAAAAGTAGAGAGATTTGGATAAATTTCAAGGATAAAAATAATGATATTTTTCATCATTTTGCTACACAACGTAGAAGGGAGAATTCCATTTGCATCTACAAGATGTAGAAGGAAATCTTATACAGTCATGAGACGACTTGTAATAAGAGGAAATAAGATATTTTAGGGGATTATATAATACTAGAGAAGAAGTGGACATTGATAATCAATTGAAAGTCTTATACTCATACCCGACTATCTTCTTGACTGAAGATGCTGAATATGTTGGGAGACCGATTACTATTATCGATGTGAAAACGCAATTGAGATTTTCTTCATTTATTTGATATCATGGAGGGGAACTTTAAGAAGTTGGTGGAAGAATCTAGATGTTATAAAAAGGTCTTTGAGGCTCTAAATTCAATATTTATAGCTCTCATTCCAAAATCTACAAAGCCTTAATCCTTCAAGTATTACATGCCCATATCCTTGTGTAATATTGTTTACAAACTAATTTCAAAGTTTATAGATTTTCGACTGAGAGAAACATTATCTTCTTACATCTCTCAAAAATAGTTTGGTTTTCTTAAGATGAGGCAAATTCATGATGCCATCGCAGTGCCTCAAGAGTGGTCACACTTGGTAAAAGAAAGACATTAAAATTCCCTCATCCTGAAATTGGAACTTGTGACGAAATATGACTGTGTTGATTGGGTATTTATTCGTATGGTGTTGCATAAGATTAGTCTCACTTTTAGAGTGGCTAAGTGGATTATGGCATGTGTATCTTATGTTTAATTTACAGTCTCAATAAATGGAGTTCCTTCTAGGTTTTTTAAGGCAACAAGGGGATTGAGACAAGGTTGTTCCTTGTCTTTATGGTTGTTTATAATTGTAATTGAAGGTTTAAGTCGAATTATAAACATGGAGAAGATGAGGGATCAAATTACTGGATTTTGGTTATTTAGGAACCTGTAAATCTCTCATCTATGTTTTTTAAATGATGTCCTTCTTTTTAGCAAAGTGCTACCATGGAGTGGTGATCCAGGTGGATATTGGTGGCCACCCACCTATTTCAGTTGGCCCCCAACATTGCTTCCTTTAAATTTCTTTAATTCTAGCAAAACTTTCTATTTTTTGTAGTTTTTCGGGTCCTAAACTTCAAGAGCCGTTTTGAGGCCCTAAATCATTTTTTGGAAAACGTGCCAAG
This sequence comes from Pinus taeda, assembly GCA_000404065.3. NCBI lineage: Eukaryota > Viridiplantae > Streptophyta > Pinopsida > Pinales > Pinaceae > Pinus > Pinus taeda. The sequence continues at coordinate 118,604 of APFE031462904.1, forward strand.
TCTGTAACCCATTGGGTAGGGGCTCACTGGGAAAATTTGTTGTCCTCTAATATATTTTTCTAACTCAATGGGGCCCACAAACTTTGGCGCTTCATCTCCTGGGGTTAGGATTTAGGATGTTTAGAGTTTTCCATTGTTTCTCAATAATAAAAAGGCCTCCAACCTCATTGGAACACAGTTCAAATAGAATATAGCCATCACATCTCTTCTTAGAGATAAACTACCATCACTTGAGCTAGTTTATTTCCATTATGCATGTAAACAATTCTCAATATTTGTTATTAATTAATTAAAGTTTAGTTTTTGTTGTAGCTATGTGATTCCATTTAAATCTATATTTCATTTCACTCCTGCAAAATTTCGGATCAAGTGAGAAATTATTACATAGTAACATATTCCTTCAGTTGTGCTATTGGTTTATATATGAATAAGGAAAAGTATTTTTTCATTCATTTTGAGGTTGATGTTGGAATTTTAATGGAATCTTATGATCTTTCTTCTTTTCATGTTTATCCATTAGCTCAAGGGTTTATTTACTTGGGGTTTTTCCTTAAGCCTAATAATTATGTTTTGAAATATTGGAGGTGGTTAATTGGAAAATTTGAAAGGAAGTTGAATATGTGGACCTCTAAATGGCTAACTAGGGGAGGGAGACTCATTTTAGTCAAAGTCGTGTTTCAAAACATGCCTGTGTACTAAATGCATACTTCTATGGTGCCAAGATCCATTATCAAGTAGATTAATTCAATAATAGCCATTTCAAATAGGAACAAGTTTCACTTGGTAAAGTTAAAGGATCTGACACAACCTAAAAAGGAAGGAGGATGGGGACTTAAGAACTTAGAGTGGTTCGACTGGGCTCTTGGAGTTAAAACACTTTGGAGGGTGATTTGTGTAGAAGGCCTATCGTAGGACTTGGTCAAAGATAAATACCTTTCAGATATCTGAGTTCACATTTGGATCGGATCAAATAAATGTACGTCCAAAGAGGTCTCTTTCATTTGGCGTTCCCTTTTGAAAATTAAACATTGGTTGGATAGAAGCATATATTGGAAAATTGGCAATGGAACTAAGGTGAGAATTGGAGAGGATGTCTTGGTTGGTTTTGTTGGTAACTTGTCTTCCACAACAATTGATTAGATTCCTCCACCAAAAAGGGATCTATTATCTGAATCAAATTAAGAAAGATGTTCATCTTCCTAGTCCAAGCATGGTTTGGGTTTCTCCTAGAGACCTGGGTTTGGAAGGGGAATGGGAAACACTTTAGAATTTATATATTAATGACCTTTATGAAATAGGGGAAAGCCTTTCATAGGAGGACTTATTACGTTCGAATGGGAATGCGGAGGATGGAAGGTTATAGTAAGGGAGACTTACATGCATAGTTCAAATTCTTTGGTGGTCACAAACCAATTATGGTGGTATAATAAACTCGGGAAGTGGAAGGTCCCCGTGAAATTGAAAGTATTTGGCTGGTTATACTTGAAAAATAAAGTTCTCATATGGGATAAACTATGGAAAATGGTTTTTCAAGGACCTGGGAGATGTAGCATGTGCAAAATAAAGAAAGAGAAAGTTACACATTTGATGTTATGGTGTTCCTTTGTTGTTGAGATTTGGCTAACAGTTTCGAATTTATAGGATTGCATTAAGGAATGGAAGGATACCAACCCAAATTATTTCCCCTTCCATTTTATATTTTGTGGGTAATTTGGAAAACGAGGAACTCGATCATCTTTTAAGATATGCCCCCATATATAATGAGAACAATAGAAGAATTTTTAAGAATGTAAATTTATCTTCCAGTTTAAAAACCTTGATGAATCTTACTAGTTCATATGATGGAAAATGTAAATGTTTAGTGATATGCTTGCAAAAGGATTCAAATTTCTAATAGCTTTATATAGTCTCTGTACAACTTTAGCGATTTTAAGACAAAATAATTTTATACTCTAAAATTTGGGTGAATCATTTTTAGAAAAAATGGAAGTTGACAAATCTTTCTTTTGGAAAAAGCATGGAATTAGCCGACCTACAAATATTAGCCCCTAAAATTTTCCCTAGAGAACAAGGATATAGATTGTGGGTTATTTTAGAGAGATGAGTCCTATAGATAAAAGTATAAGAAAAAGAATTATTTCTCTACCACATAACCATCTACAATTTCCTACTAGTTACTTTGATGGGCCAAACAAATGTGGTTGCAATGACCTAATCTTGGAGAGAACTCACTTATTTAAATTGTATTGGGGTGGAAGAAGAGGCAAAAATTTGAAATCCGAGCTAATTGCACTTTGGGGAACGTTAAATTTTACTAAGAATGTGGTGGTGGCTTCTCTGAATGTATTTGGGGATTTAATGATTGTGGTAGAATGGACAAATGAGCAAGGTGCTTTAAATGCCTCCCCAATGGAACATTGGAAGGACAAGGTTCATGCTCTTATTAATTCCTTCAATTTTATTTTCTTTATGCATATCCATAGGGGAATCAAATCATGGGGCGAAAGATCTGTCTAATAAAGGCTCAGAGATACAACCAACAATTATATACATTGAAGAATATGAAGATGCACTAGTAGCTGTTGGGGGATTTCCTATTAACTAATACTCTTTGGAAAATGCCTTTGTTTGTTGTTTTATATTTTGTAGTTTGTGTATAGTAGGATATGGTGGTTATCTTTTGAAAACTTTGCTAAATCTATAATTATGATCCATAAGTGGTAATTTTGAAATATGCTCATATAATATAACAGATTATAACACATAATGATGTTTGTGCACATATTGTGTATGATATTTAAGAGTAATGCACCTATGCTCTTGTAAATTAATATAAAATGTTAGTCTTTAATAAAAGAAAAGAAAGACATAAACACACTTGAGGAAGCTTGAGTATGTTGCTTAAGTAGATCTATGTATCTTTACAATGAAGGTGTACCTTTTTGAAATTGATCAGGCATTGTTTACCTTTTCCATATCTGGTTGACATCCTTCCATATGTCCATATGTTGTTTTCTGTACACCTTCTAGATTCATAATGGATAAATCTTCAATTTTTGCATTCCTTACATAGATGATTTAAACTGCAAAAACTAAAAGGCATGACAATCAATCAATTTCAGAAATAACAAATGTCACCAAACTTCGGTATGCACAAAGGCTACCACTGAGCTAAAGCTCCAGTCTCTACAAATAAGTAATGACCAAAACCTCCTCCAGACCCACGCGAATGACTTTCATTGTTCCTCACCGGACTACTCACTCCCTTGCAGTTACCCCACGACGAAGCCCCATCTTCTTGCATTTCATCTTCCCTCTTTACCAAGCCATGCCTCCTCGTACCCCTTCTTGAGTTCAGAAGAAAAAGGTAAAAGAAAAGAATTATCATATGCTAGATAGAAATTTAATCTTTCGCCCTTACCAGAAGAAAAAGGTAAAAGAAAAGAATTATCATATGCTATGATAGAAATTTAATCTTTCGCCCTTACCGATCTCTTTATTTCCCTATAACTTTTCCAGCTGCCACCCAAAAGCAAATGATGTTGTTGTTACAACTGCAATTAAACATACAAGCCTGCCCAGTCCCTTAACATTTTCAAACCACGACAACCATTTGCATTTCTCATATCGTATTTTCTAAACCATCGTAGACCTTACCATTTCTTCGCTTTCGTGAATTTCTATAAATATATATCGTGAGAACAATTTCTTTATCCAATATTCCCCCATTTTCACTTAAAATGCACAGAGATTCCCTGCCACAAAATAATGCGCTAAAAAAGGCCATTAAATTGAAATGTCTTTATTAAATACCTTACCTGATCTCACCAGAAGAATTCGTTCGATATGAGATCAACAAGGAACCAACAACAAGAAAAAGTAGTAGAAGATAGCTGGTCTGAAAATGGATCACTTACCTTTACGAAATATAAATGCTAGCTTGCTTCCTCCTGTCAGAATTTTGGTATTGCAGAATACTTGGATTTTGGCTGATATATTTAGACAATTAACTGGTCCATGAGAAAAGTAACGTGGCCATTCTGATTCGGTCATGTGATGAGGAGGCAAAATTATTTTATATGTGTCAAAGAACGTTACGAGATATTCTTATTATTGGGTGATGCCCAAACTTACTTATTTTCGGTAGTTATCAAATTTGACTTAGGATTATTAATATGAGATGTTATATTTCAATTTAATAAATTATAAATTAGTTGCAAGTTATTTTGTATTTATAATTGAAGAATTTTCTATGGTTTCAAAAAGTGTACATGTAGGAATTTACAGGGTAAGTTCCTTAGATAGAACACCAAAGGAGACCACTCACAAACATATCACAGATCGATACACTAGTATTCTTGACATGGTTAAAATTCTTAAAAAGGGAAACAATGCATGGTGTGAGCCAACACAGCCACTTTAGGCAATTTATTAATGTAAAAGAAAGAAAATTTACATAAGTTTCCCTCATGAACTGTCACCTTACAAATGACCCTCCATGCTTTTTAAATAGATATCATAGACCAATCGGGTGTTAATCCACAGATCAAGTGTCGGTAATACTAAGGAAAGAATGAACCATCAAATCACTTCATGTTTAGAATATATCATGACTGTCAGATTGTAAGTTACAAAAAGTACATAGTAAATAAACACATTTTACCTAACTATATACTAGACCAAGTTATACTTAACTATTTCCTATGTGTCGGAATATCCTAACACCCCCCCTTAAGAACAACTTGGGATAGGATTGAAGGATGTACAAAGATGACACAATAGGAGAAGGAATGAGGCATTAGA